>ML806479.1:136333-160824 GCA_009831015.1 Picea engelmannii
CCAAGAAAAAATAATATATTATTGGGGAATTCACACATCCTCTTTGAGTGAGATATTTATTCCTTAATTAATGATTTTTGCCGTTACTATTATTAGTAACTACTATTTCGGGTCAGTTAAGTGAGTTGGAACTGCTTCTCTTGTCAGTTAAGTGAGATTAAGTGAGATAATGTGAATAACTTAAATATTGTGGAAATTAATGAGTGTGTGACATGTATCTTTAGTGGTCTAGGTCGAACTATGTGGTCTCCCTTAGCTTATGACACATATTTTAGCTATTTCTATCTTTTTTTGACTAGAATTTCTATGTTGGAAATTCTATATATTCACCTCCTCTCTTCTTTTGGAGGATGGTTGCTCATGTATATTCATTTTTTATTAATATAATTCTATGATTTATGGAGCAAAAAATTTCTCTCATCTCTTGAATATCAGCAAATTGTTTTTGTTCAATTTAACTAGAATTCTAGATCTATCAGGGTTTCTGTAGGAATTCTACACCAATCTGTAGGAAGAACTTTCCATCAAAGGGAAACCTTGTTCTCTTCAAAGATAAAACCACCTAGGTACTCTATTTTTGGAAACCAATCCAATATGGATGATCAGGACTCAGGAGGACCATAACAATGTAAGACACGGGAAGGAAGAAGAAATTGGAAACCAAACCGAAACTACCTTCGGGTTTCCAATTTTAGACACCACTCCAAATGTCAACATGAAGAATATTCCTCTCTCATCACTTCCTACCTTTTATGGTAAAAAAAATGAAGATCCAAACACCTTCCTATTTGAATTTGACATCTTGTGTAGGAGCTACAACTACGTACAAGATGCCCAGAATCTAAAACTCTTTTCTGCCACCCTCAAAGACTCTGCACTAAGATGGTTCATGGGGTTGGGAGAATCTAGTATTAGGTCTTGGGAAGCCATGAAAGACATATTTCTTAAGAAGTACCAAGAGTACTACAAGACCAACGAGTCTTGTAATGACATCTTTAAAATTCAACAGTTAGAAGATGAGACCCTTGAATATTATATGGAAAGATTTGGTTATATATCCCAGAAGTCAAAATACCATGACCTCCCAAAGGATGCAATTAGGGATATTTTCCTTAAGGGAATTTCAGAAGAATATCTAGATAATATTAACTTGATGGCATCAGGTGACATCTCTCATAAACCATTTTCTGAAATATGTGAAATGTGTAAAAATTACTCAATGAGTAGAGCCAAAATAGGAAAGAATGTTCGAGACCCTTATAATAGAAACTTAAAACCAGTTAGTTTAGGTGGTATCACAAGATAAGAGATAGGGAACCTCTTAGAAAACTTCAAAACATATATATTAAGAATAATAGGTTCCCAGTTAGACACCCTAAAAATAAAAAAGAAACAGGAGGAGGAAAATGCAGCAATGAGCATATATTGCCCAAGGTGCAGGAGGAATCATTCCTCAAGGGAATGCCCATTAGATAACATTTTAGTTTGTGGCTTTTGTATAGAAGACCATGTGACTAAAAAATGTCCATCATTTCCTGGTTTATTAGCCATCTATAGGAGTGGAGATCCTGGGGAGTCTTATTATGCACCTAGGAGGCCATGGAAACCTAGGAACCAACTCACATACTTGTATCTACAATCTCAAGTTCCACCCTATTATCAACAAAAACAACAGTGGAACTCACCAGGTTGGGAAAACTGGTCTACTGAGTACCAAAATACTTGGTTTCAAGGATGGAGAGGAGGACATAACCAAGGAAACCCTCAAGCTCCACCTATCCTTGTGTCCAACCATCATTATCCTTAATTCCCACTGAACACTCCACATCTTCTACCAGGTTTTGTTCCACCACCTTTACCTCCTATTCCACAACAACAACCGCCACAATATCGAAATGCAAGCTCCCTGAGACCACCACTATTACCGACACAACCAGTGTCGAATCCCAATAATAAGTCCACTCAACCTCTTCACAATGTTGATATGCAGGCCTTCCTGACTTATGTTATTACTCATGTTCCATTACAGGAAATTCAACTAAGATCGGGAAAAGTTCTGGAGAGGTAGAGACCTTCAGTAGTCATCCAGGAAGAAGAAGAAGAAGAAACCACCAAATAACCCATGGATGACACTAGGTTGTAAGATGTTATTATACCTGAAAATCAAGAACCCAAGCTTCCCCAAAATGAACCTTCACAAATTACAAAGGTCCCTCCTTATCTAGATCGATTGGTAATCGAGAAACCTACCACCCAACTGGAATTTGAAATTTTGAATGAATTGAAAAATATTTGTGTCAATATTCCCCTTCTTCAATCCATTAAATACATTCCAATCTACAGTAAGGTAGCCAAATAATTGTGTATTAAGAAGCCAAGTAGGAAGCAAAATGATCTCCCTACAATGCATTTGGTAGGAGTACTTTCTAAGTACATATCAGAGCAGCCAAAACTAGAAAAGTATGGGAACCTAGGAAACCTCGTAGTGACCATAACTATTAATGAGGTATCCATTGGAAACACTCTCATAGACCTAGGAGAAGCCATCAATGTTATGACCTCTACTACCTTGGAACAATTACAATTACAACCTCTTCTTCGGCCTACCCCAACCATTTTGGAATTAGAAGATAAGACTAGGGTTATACCTGAAGGAATTTTAGATGATATCATGGTTACTTTAGCCTCATGGGAGTACCCAGTATATTTTCTTGTCATTCACTCAATCCTTCCAAAGGCCATCCTGTCATTTTGGGAAGACCTTGGCTAGCCACATCCAATGCATTTATTGGCTATAGAGAAGGCAAAATGACCATCTCAAATGGTCTCTCTATCTAGAAGCTCACCATTTACCCTCCATATCAACCTATTATGGAGAATATATGGTGGCTTGAATGTCCATATGAGAATGAGGACCGGGAAGAACCGGTATTGTCAAGTGACCTTGCATGGGAAATTCAGGAGCACACAACAAAAAATGTGCTAAAACAGTTTATTTCTGCCATCATATGTGTAGATTTTCCATAGTCTTTTCCCCAATTTGAATACATGTTTGGGGAAGAATTCCAAGAACAATTGGACCCATCCATTTTTTCTTCGAAATATTTTATCTTCGAGATATATGAGTCTACCATGTCTTATACTATGCCCTACGATATTAGTCCAGGAAAGTTTTTACATATAAACTCCGGGCTAGATGCAGACCAACAGAAACAGTTAGTAGATATCCTTGAAGAACAATCAAGAGCATTCACCTGGGAATACACTAACATGAAGGGTATACATCCTAACACATGCATCCATCACATATATACCCAGGGGGAAGTAACACCTGTTAGGCAACCCTAGAGAAGGATGAACCCAACACTCAAAGACATAGTCAAGGAGGAGATCCAAAAGTTGTTAAATGTCAAATTTATCTATCCCATCTCCGATAGTAAGTGGGTATCTCCGCTTGTAGTGGTTCCAAAGAAAGTGACCAGGAAATGGAGAATTTGTGTTGATTTCTAGGAACTCAACAAAGCCACTCTAAAAGACTACTTTCCTCTCCCTTTCATTGACAAAGTTCTAGATACCTTGTCTGGAAAGAATTATTTTTCCTTTCTAGATGGGTACAGTGGGTACAATAAGATTCTTAAAGAACCCGAGGACTAGGACAAGACTACCTTTACTTGTCCTTGGGGAACCTATGTGTATAGGGTCTTACCATTTGGATTGTGTAAAGTTCCTGCCACATTTCAACGAGTAGTATTAGGGATATTTTCCGATATTATTCATGATTGTGTGGAGGTCTACATGAATGACTTCATAGTCTATGGTAACACTTACCAGGAAGCCTTAGACAACTTAGAAAAAGTCCTCATCAGATGCTAGGAAATAAACGTATCTCTAAGTCATGAAAAATGAAAAATGTTCTTAACTGAAGGAGTGGTTCTAGGACATCATGTTTCATTTGAAGGGATAAAAGTTGATCCTTCAAATATTGAGGTCATCGTCATACTTCCACCCCCCAAGAATTAGAAATAGGTGAGAAGTTTTCTTGGACATACCGGATACTATTGGCGGTTTATTGAAAATTTTACAAAGATTGTTGCACCTATGTTTGGATTACTAATAAAAGATGTTGATTTTGTTTGGACCGAACAGTGTGAAACTGCCTTTGAAACCCTGAAATCTGTCTGTGGTACCAGTTCTTAGAGGGCCCAATTGGAATCTCCCATTTCATATATCCATTGATGCCTCTGACACCGCAATAGGAGGGGTATTAGGGAAGAAAGAGGACCAGCAGACCTATGCCATTTATTTTGTGAGAAAGAACTTGTCCCCTTCTGAGTTAAACTACATAGCCACTGAGAAAGAATTATTGGCAGTTGTTCATGATATTAACAAGTTTCGTCATTACATTATAGTTTATGAAGTATTTGTACATACCGATCATTCCACCATTAGATTCCTCATGAATAAACCCATAACTAATGGCCAAGTGACTAGGTGGATTTTGTTATTACAAGAATTTAATATCATTGTGCTTGACCGACCTGGAAAGAATAATGTAGTATCTAAATTTATTTCCCAAATAAAAAATGAGGATGA
This sequence comes from Picea engelmannii, assembly GCA_009831015.1. Lineage (NCBI taxonomy): Eukaryota > Viridiplantae > Streptophyta > Pinopsida > Pinales > Pinaceae > Picea > Picea engelmannii. Next base: position 140,927 of record ML806479.1, read on the forward strand.
TGGCATCCCTGTAGATGACATTTTTCCAGACGAGCATATTTTTTCCCTCTCTGTCAATACCCCATGGTTTGCATATATGGAAAACTATCTAGCTACTAGGAAGTTACCATCTCATTTGTCACCTCATGAAAAGTGGAAAATTATTACACAGAGTGCTAATCAGTCTTGGGTTGGTCATGATCTTTTTCACACAGGTCCTAATTTGATTATTTGTATATGTGTCTGAGAGGATGAGGTACTTGAAATACTATGAAGTTTTCATGATGGACCATGTGGTGGCCATTTTTCTGACAAACGTACAACATATAAGGTGTTACATTCGGGTACTATTGGCCTAGCATTTTCAAAGATGCTGCCAAGTATGTGAGGAGTTGTGATAGTTGCCAAAGGATAGGAATACCTACGTTAGTTGACGAATTTCCTTTGCATGCCCAAGTTATGATAGAACCCTTCCAAAAATGGGCCCTTGACTTTGTAGGACCAATTTCACCCATGTCACATAGGAAGAACTATATTTTGGTTTGTACAGACTATGTCACCAAATGGGTAGAGGAAAAAGCCCTATTTTGGGCTACAAAGAAGTCTGTTGTCGAATTCATCTATGAACACATCTTTACATGCTTCAGTTTCCCTCATAAAATTGTTACCGACCAAGGCACTCAATTCACTTCCAAGATGATGAAAGAGATAACAGAGAAATATGGGATTAAACACCGTAAATATTCTCCATACCACCCACAAGCCAATGGTCAGGTAGAATCCACAAACAAAGTTCTGGAATCCATATTGACCAAGAATGTTCAATTACATCACCGGGATTGGGCTGATAGGCTCCCAGAGGCTTTGTGGGCATACCGAACCACCTGGAGAAATACCATTGGGCATACCCCTTATGAGATAATGTACGGGAAACAAGTACTTATACCAATAGAATTCCAAGTAAGGACCTTTCGTATTTCCGCATAATTGGGATTGAACTTAGATGAGGCTCAGAAGTAATGATCCCTACAATTGAATGAGTTGGATGAAATTAGGCAAGATACCATACAACGGACAATATTAGTCCAAAAACAGAGGAGCAAGTGGCATGAAAAGTTTATTAAGAAGAAGCACTTCCAACCTGGTGATTGGGCTCTGTTGTTTGATTCTTGATTCAAAACCTTCAAAGGAAAACTCACCACCTGGTGGTTGGGCCCTTACGAGGTAGACACTGTATATGACAATGGAGCTGTAAAAATTAAAACAATTGACGATGGACAAGTCTCCTTTGTAGTAAATGGACACCGACTTAAATTTTATCATAAGCCCATTTCTAGAGAGGATTTTCTATAGGTCATGTCAACTGACAAGGCATTGGCCTTAGTATATGGGGAAGTCCCCCCTTGTTCTTGAATTTTTTTTTTTAAATTTTCCTACTGTATATATGTAAATAGTTTTTGAATTTTGTTAAGAAGGCAATTCTAGACATTTCTGTAAGTATTTATTTCACCAGGAGTACACAGTTTCAAGGATCTTTCTTCAAAACATTGTTACAATTGAATTATGTGTCTGCTAAAGCATCAAATGAATATTGACTTACTGTAATTAGCCATATTTTTGCAAATATTCTCTTTTTTAAGGCATTCTAAAGTACTTTCTCTTAAAACTCTTTACCACTGTATAAGGAAGTGATACCATAACTATAAAGCCTAGAGGTCTCTCATACAATTTTTCCAATAAACCTGAGTACATGAGTCAAGTGTCTTTATCAAAGAGTAACAAGGAGGTCTAATTAGCAGTTAGTCATGGAAACATCACAATAATTACAAAGAAGAAAGTGAGTTGGTCCTAGAGATACATTTTTGTTCTTTCTCAATGGTACCATCCACTACAAACTAAATAGCTTGATTATATCATATCTTTAGATAAGCCACATCTTCTTAAGTACCCCTTACATCAAGACAATCACTAAGTAATATAACAGAAATTTATCCTCTAACATAAATACCATCTCAATTGAAAAGAAAGGTAAGAAAAATTTGTTTTCAGAGCTCTTCCCCCATATTATTTCATAAAACAATCTTATACTAAAATATTAAAAGATGGAGGGCTAGTCTCTAAGGGTGTAAGAGGCTAACCCGTCAGGATACTAAACAGGTTTACTGGCAGCGGGTACCAGCATGTGGTATGACTAGGTAAACCCGTCGAAGTACTGAACATGCTTGCTGGTAGCAAGGCATTCTACCTAGCGAGGATGGTAATCTGACAAAAAAATAAATAACAAATTTAAACTTGTGCTAATGTACGACATTACTTGTAGACAAAGCTGACATGAATTATGTGTGGTTAAGCTAAGGTTAATGAACTTCATAAACTTTCCATTGGGAAATAACTCTAAGACTATATTGAAACTCTCTTTCCTATCTCTTCTTATCTATATATAGGATCTCTTATCCTATAGGTGGGGCCATATTATAACTGTCTCATCAGACAAATCTATGAAATTTATCTTTACACTTGACATACTATAAATCTTTAGCTATTGGGGGATACTGACTGGTTTCCTATACTTTTGATTGTGAGGTGTCATAATACTTAGGTGTGGGGGAGGGGTTCATGAGCTGACAAATGATCATTGCCTAGAGAAATAAATCTTTGCAAGAGTTTTTGTATTATTTCCATGATACAAGTTATTACATTAATATTCATTTTATTTTTGAAGTGCTAAACTCCCGTGTGCTATAAATTACTGAACATATAGTTAACAGAGCACTCCTTATCAGTTTATCTTTCATTACAAGTTGTACATTGTAGTTGGACAATACATGTTTTATGCTTTCCATAACCTATTCATTGTAGGTTTGACATCATATATCATATGCAAGAGGATTGAGTGAGCATGATGAAACAATCAACAACCAAGGAGCATTCTTCCTCTGCTCATTTACCACTGTGATTGTCAAAAACACTTCAAATTTGCAGGCTATCTATTATAAGAAGTGAAAATGTACTTAACATAGAGGTATTGTATGAAGTACCATATGAGGTGCCATATGAAATCTCGTATGAGGTTCTGAATGAAGTACCATATGAACTACACACCAGTAACTATCCTAGATTCCAGATAACTAGAAATCAATTACATTAAATTGAATTGGTTGTAGGCAATTGATTGAAGATGCTTTATATATTCATGATCAAATGTCCAAGTCAAAAGACTTGGACATTGATCTAACTGGGCATCATTACATTTCCCCCAAAAATAACCCTCCAAATTCAAAATTTCCCACACATGGAAGCTCATGTGCACATGTGTGCAACCTACTCCACCATAGGCGCATTCAAATTTGTGCTAGATAACCATTATCTCAATTCTCCCTTGCCATTTTCTCTTCCCTGCATTGAGAAATCGAGCCCAACCTCAGCCATTTCTTCCCCTATTTTAATTACGCTCGGCCTGTGCCCAATTCGTGCCATCTTTTGGCTCGATCACGCCCTTTCCTGGTGAATTTTGCGTCTTCCACAATGCCTAGGAGGTACAAACCATCTTCCCATGTGGATCTTTTTTCCATTCTCGAATTTGCACAATGCAGAGAAGTGTTTTTGCGCCCAGGCTGGGGGCGATTTTTGTCTAACTTAAAGGGCCACGATGACAGCCTCTCCATGAAATTTGTCGTTGGTTTTGATGGGAAGACAACACCTGTGGGGTCTCTTTCCTTTGAAGTCTTAGAAGATTCCATTGTTGTAGCTACAAAGCTCCAAAAAATGGGAGATAGATGGTTCAAAAACCACCAACTGCCATGCTCAAGTTATAACAAGGTTTTTAAGCCTGAATTCGATAACATTTCAGGAGAAAAAGGATAATCTAGGGAGTGGATAAATTTGGAATTGATCAACCCTCTCATCGTCATCATGAGGTTGATTACATGTGAAGGTAGATACTCCACTTTCAAAGCTTGTCATTTCAAATTGTTGGCTCATTTTCTATTCAACAAACCTTTAAACTTCCCCTTCTATTTTCTAAAACGCTTAGAGAATATGTCCTCTCAAGTAAGGAAAAATGTGACTAACCCCCACAATAGTCTCTTTCACCATGGATTGATCAAACTCCTTGTCCTAGCCTAACTAGAGAAATGGGGGAAAACTTGGGATGCCTTTATCTACCAATTTGCAAACCCTCACTTGACAATTAAGACCGACAAAAATCCACTTATCCTAAGAACTATCTCTCCATCCAAGACTCACTCTCCAAGAACTCCAAACCCCCTTGTACAAACCCTCTCTTTGTCATAACAATACAAAAATCTTTTTGATATCCCTACTTCTTCAACGGGTAAAAAGACCAAGAGAAAAGACCAAAAGAAGGCTATTGTTAACCCCCCAATGCCTTCAATATCTCTTGATCCTACACCTAAAATGCTCCAAGAAGTAATCCAACAAGACTTTCCCATCGTTCCCACAAATAGGAGGGGAGCCAATTGATTTGGTAAAGGACCCTTTCGAAAGAGTACCCGGAGCACAAGAATAAAACCTTATGCAAAACCCTTGCCTGCTTCAGATCCTATCCAAGTGTCCTCTGATATTGAGAGCCCTCACAAGAGACTTAGGGAAGTTTCTGTGGATGGATTAGAGCCACTAAGAAAGACAAAATTAGAACCTACCTCTCCTTACCAATCCCCCATCACTCGTACTTCATCGATGTCTACTCTAGATCCTAAGACTGATAGATTGTCCACATCCCTAAAAGTATCTAAGCCTTCCTCGGAGATCACCGATTCTTCTCTAGCCATTGAGAAGCTACAAAAATAAAACCATCAACTTCTCCAACAGTTGGAAGAAAGGAAGACGATAGACACACACCTTCATCATGATAGTGCATTCCTTCAAGAAAAGGTTAACTCCCTTCAACGGTTGGTTGATGAGATGAACAAATCCAACAGAAGCCTTAGATCACAACTGAAGCAACACAAGAGGCACAAGGCAAAGTATTCACAACAAGAAGGAGAAGATTCCAAAGATGATCCTCCTCATCAAGCCTAGTCATGAGGGGTAATTTCTTTTTGTTTGCAGTGGGACCTGCAAAATTGTAAGTGTGGGGGTGATGTTGGGCCCGAGATATGATCAATTTTATGACAGTTATTAGACACTTTTGTTGAATGTACATATGTGTTTTTCATTTTTTGGAGAAGCTTTTTGAAGAATTTTGTGCTAAAATGGTATGATCTACACCAGGTATGTATGATTCTTGTTTGATGTCAATATTGAGTATACTTCATCACATTTTATGTTACCAAAGATATAATTCACATTTTTTTTGTGTTACAGGGCAAAAATGCATCACGTTTCTTCTTCTGGCACTCAACCCGACACTCCTTCCAGTATTCAATCCGGTACCCGGTCTGACACTTCGTCCAACACTACGTCTTGCACAAAAACGATGGGTGATTTGGAGGTTATGGTAATGGCGGCTAGTGGTGGGTGAATCAGGAACATGGTTTTTTCTCGTGCTTTCCCCCTCCAGCTACTAAACCCTTGACAACTCAGTTTAAGTTGTTAAGCAAGGCGATTATTGGCTCGCTCTATTTCGGCAGTTAGGGCACCATTAATGTAATTTGCCGAATTTAGAAGTGGTTTGACCCTCCTTTGGTCGACTACTTGGTCTATAAATATTATAAATACCACTGTGGTGGTCCGATAGAAATTAAGCAGTCGAAGTACTAGTGTGATAGGGACAAACACGATTTTACTCTGTTTTGCCATTTTTCATTGCCAGATTATATAAAACTGTGTTTTTGAATTTTCATGGTGAAATCGAATTGTTGAGTTTGTGGTGTTCTTTTAGGAAGTGACCACGACTTGCTGGGGATCCCACCAGCATCCTGGTAAATGTTCTTTAAGTTGTTTATGCATTTTATAGTTTAGCTATCTCATTTTATTTCCTGTACATGCATTATTTTTTTAATTAATTTGTTGTTGTAGTTTAATTGTCTTAACTCTCTTTTGCAGGTTAGTATGAAATCTTGTGTTAGCATGCGTTGATCTAGTTAGGAACGAATTTGCATATTCATAGACTAACCCCATGTGCAATTAGATATTATATTATGTTTTATTTATGATTTTAGAATTAAATTTAAAACAGAGTAGAACAGAGTTTTAATTTGAGTTTTCTTTAACAAGGATTTGATAGATGGATAGGATTAATTTCAGTTTTTAATTATAGATTGCTTATTTCATTTTTATATAGGTATTTCTTAATTAGTTGTTGGTTAATGTATTTGGTAGTTTACCTTTTAATGTCATGTTTTAATTTATGTTCTTATGCATTTTCCTTATTGCAGTTTGAATTGTTAGAATAGATATAGCATAGTTTCATTTTATGTAATTTCCTTCCTAGAATTAGATTGCAATTATATTTCTTAGTTAGCGATTGAATTTAATTATGAAGTTTGTTTACATATCATAGAAGTACAATTATGATCTTGTTATATTGTTGATGGTTAATAAATGAACATGCAGGGTAATTAACATTGTTTCTGTAATGGCTAAATTCTCATTGGATTGTTTAATCCATACCTTTCACTTTGCTATTGAGATCAGTATTGATATTATACCACTTGAATTATCCTTTTTTTTCAAGTGCCATCGAGATATCATACGACACCGGAGACATTCACACAACCACCAACACTATATTTGAGTTTTCATAGGTTAAAATATAGTTTCTTGCTTTCATAGATTAGAAGAAATAGTTTCTTTCTTTCATAGATCAAAAGATATAGTTTCATTCTTTCGTAGATAGTTTTATTACTGTTGTAGGGTAGATAGTCTCGTTCTTTGATAGATTAAAGAGCAATTTTTCTTATCATAGATTAGAGGTTAGTTGTTAGTTCTTCTTTCTTTCAATTAAATAGATTTCCTTTTATGAATTAGAAATAGTTTGAAGTTTGAATCAAGAATATAGTTCACTTGCCTCTTAGGTTAGATAGTTGTTCAATGAGAAGTTTTAACTAGATTACTTGCAGTAGAAGTTATGTTAGAGTAGTTAGTTGTTTACTTGCTTTAATAGGTTAGCTAGTTGTCTTCCTTACTTGTTTACTTGCTTTAATAGGTTACTTGCTTGCTTGTCCATTCTTTCTTTGATAGTGTAGTTGCTTGTTTATTTACTTGTTTTCATAAGGTAGTTTCTCATTGAATTTAGGTAGGCCAGTTAAGTATTTTGATTTTGTCATTTGCTTATCGTTATGATTAATAGTTTCTTTTGCTTGTTGTTATAAACTAGTTTTCTTTACATAGGGTTTTTACTTTCTTTCTTATAACTATCCATCGATCCTTGATCCAAAAGTACTTAGGTTACATAGTTTCAAGTTGCTTAGTGGAGTTTTCTCATTAGATATATTTTCTTGAATAGATTAACCCTTAGATATCCACTTCCTTAGTTAGAGTATACTACTACTAGCTCTTCTGCCTTTGGCATATATTTTGCTGCAACTCTAAGTTTACTTACCCCGGGTTGACAATTTAATTGAGGGTTTTTAGTGTTCTTTTAGTGCATATAAAACACCCACCAATAAAAATAGTATGAAGATATTGGTTTCTTAGTGCACCCATGGCTTTCATTTATAACATTTCTTCAAGGAAAAATATAATTGGTTCTTAGTGTGAACAAGAGGACTTTTAGGGCACCCTTTGGTCCTTGACCAACCTCCCATTCAGATTTTAATAAGATATGGAGGTCAAATGAGGTTGGGAGCTGGTCCATAAGTGGTTGGGGGGATGAAAAGAGCCATAATGTGTTGTTCATAGGAGTGTGTTGTTTTTCTCGTACACAATCACGCATCTGACACATTGTGTTCTCTTAGGGACTTGTTTTCCTGTGCACTGTGTGCATGCTTCCTTTAGTGAATTTGTGCATGTCAATTTTTTCCTAGTTGTATATTTTTTACCTTTTGAAATTAATTTTAGTGTTGCAGGTGAACCAGTTTATGTTGGCATTGATGTATTTATGTAACCATTTGCGTCCAATGTTGCCGATGAAATTGCAGTGATAATAATCTCTCTGTGAAAGGTTTTGAAATGAAGCATCGAGTCTTGGGGAAGATGTTTTCTCAAGTTCTTTCTCCTCTGTAATCAGTACCAAAGTTACCAGGTATACCTCTGAACTCTATTCATCATCATAGATAGTTATTAGATCAAATAGGGGGTTTGGAACACCTATTTCACCTGGCATTCTTGAAACTTCAGGTTGGATTGGAAAGATCACCAATGACATAATATGTGGTGATGGAACTATAAGTTTTTCTAGACCGGTCATTTCCTCTAGTTGTATTGACTCTAAACCACTTGGATCCTCTCTGACTATGATTGAGTCATCCGAGGGGATCCTCATCATTTCTATGATTTGAGGATCATTTTGTAACTGGATGATGACTCTCTAGGATCCTTCTAGTAATAACAACCCTCTCCTTTGTGCCTCTGTGGTCTCTGTTACTTTGATTTCTTCTCTAACCCTGAGAGCTTCTTGATTCGATTGCTCTATTGTCTCAACCCACTCATCCATGCTCGTAGATTTGAACCTAGTCATGTTGGGATTGGATTTCCTCTACAATACCTCCTCCCAGTCCTAAGCACATTCTGTAAAAATATCATCCTCAAACGTGTCATGCGCGTATGTCCAATAGGACGATACTTGTGAAGCATGTTTGAGGACTAGGCCTTTAGGGTCGTTCTTGCGAAACAGACCTATTGGGAACTTGAATTCAAGGTGACTCAAAAATTATTGTTTGGATTGAGTAGTTTCCTTCACTATATGAAACCCCACATGGAAGGTGTACAGTATAAATGCTTGTTTCTTGTCCTTGACTAAACTGGCGTTATAGCCCTGTAGGATAGTATGATAACAGATTTATCCTATAATGAGCTATTTTGGTACATGAGAATGGAAGAAATGTGGTGCTTCGATGGGCTTCAACACCCTGATATAGGTTGTGTGTTCGTCTAGATACCAATGGCCTACCTATTGGTAGCTCAACATGTTGATGAGTTTTTGTTATCAATTAATTGATCTACATAGCTGCCTAACCGAAGTCATTTGTTTTTATTACTCTTCATAATGAAATTTTCAAAACGACAGTTGTAAGTTGTCACTTCTTCCTATTATTTTCTGTCATGCTTCGTTCATGACTAGAAGCATGAATACGAAGCATGAAAATTTGTGACTGTGTTACCTTTTTGTTCTAAAATTTCGTCAAAGGCAAATTGTTCATACAGTTTATTAATGACATTTGGTTCCTTGCCATGAAGAGTTACTCTCTTTGTTTCGATCCTTTCAACATCAAACATGCTTAGAGATTGATGGTTACATGAATCAAAGGACCCCCATGATTTGATTTTTGGTATGGTTTTGTTTGGTTCTTGGCTTTACATTTCTTTTGCTAAGTCTTGGATTTTTTACTCACCCAAACCTTGTGATAGAACCCACGATGCACGCACTCATTTTTCATTTCAATGTTTTGGTCCTAGACTCATACTAGATGCAAAGGTGGCATTACGATTTGCAGGAAGACATCATTCCCGAGACTACCCTTGGGCTTTTCAAACCCTCTTTGCATGCATTTCAATAAACACCCATCTAATCGTCATGAGTTTATGTTCATACACCCTTCACTATTGGAATGTCACGGGCTCGAGTTATGGCTCTGGACTGTCTTTGCAAACCCTCTCTGTGTGTTGTGTCTGATTCGTTACCCTTTCATCCATCATGGCTCCTATTGTGAGAGTTGAACCAAATGACATTCAAAATCTGCTCTTATATGGCAATGCTAGAGAAGATTTGGAAAGAAGTGGCTGGCTCATTTTCATTAGGACGTTTCAGGGTTTCAATTCACAGGTTTCCTAAGAATTTTCTTTCTCCTTTGATGGTTGTAGAGTGAAGGTTGGTGATGTGCAACTGGAGGTTACCAAGGATTTCTTGAGTCAAGCTACAGGGTTACCAGCAAGCGGTCAAAGGTGGTTTAAAAATGCAAAAGTGGAAGAAGTTCCTTGGAGCCTACTGTTTACATCTCGAAAAATAAAACAATGTGATAAAGGTATGCACATTTCCTTCCTAAAATCTCAGTGGCACGATTTGCTCACTGTGGTAAATCAATTTGTTACCTGTGAGGGATGTTTCGGGCTTGTATTTTTGTACCATTTACGTCTGCTTATGATTTTTATGGGTTTCCCTTTGAATATGTTGTATTACTTACTGAGGAGTCTTTATAAAATGGGCAAAAGATACAAAAAACAACGGTCAGACTCTAGTATTTTCCATCACAGCCTAATTAAAATCCTTCTCATGCATCAATTAGAGTTACAGAATGACAGCTGGGATTCATTCATAACCCGAAACAACTATGGTAACCCTGATATGGAGGAGGTAGATAAAATCGTGGTTGAGGAGACCCTTGTCCACCCTACGACGTCTCTCTCACCTCCCCAGACCGGTGTCTCACCCCCTTACAACAAACCCTTGACCAATCCAAAGTTTATTGAATAGGACTATCAGCAAATTATACATCCAAACGAATGTGTTAAAAATTTAAAGAAACCTACAGGAAAGAGATCTAAGAGCAATATTGATATAAATTTTAAGAACAAAAGAGTTGGCAGGCTAATTTCTAGGAGGCTTCATAACAAGTCAAACTCTCATTCGAGTTTGATCAGTATGATCAAAGTCCATGAGAGTTTGGACTCTGAGATCGATAAGTTCCTCGTTGTAGAAGACTTTCATTCATTCGACCCACACCTTGATCGACCCTACGATTTTGTTGACAATTTACCTCCCTGTCTTAAAAATAATACAGAGTTTCCTGGTGTCAAATTAATTAATGAATCCACTGTCGGTATGGAGGGTGCTCCAGTTCACAACCAATTTTTTCCCCATGCAACCGTTGCAGAGTCAAAATGCGAAGTCTCTCTATCATGGATTGATAGATATTATATTTATATCCATATCCTACACTCATGGGTTAAGGCTTTAAAGGATCAGATTGATGTCCTAACGAGCGAAAACCTAAGACTTGAATTTTTTATTCAAGGCAAAGAAAAATGTATAAAGACAACAGGAAACGTAGTATTTAAAAATGTGGAGGCTGCAACAACCATTGTGAATTCCAAGGTTGCCTGATACGGTTTGATTTCATAGTTGGAGGTATGATTCTTCATCTTAAAATAGGATTATATTATTAAAATTAGATTGCTTTATTTTATAATAAATTGGATTTCATTTACTATAATAACTAGCTACAGAATCGCAAGATTCTGTAGCCAGTTATGTTAATTAGAATTGTGTAAAGTAGTGTTTGAAAATGTATCTAAAATCTTTCTATTTTCCTTTTCTTTCAGGATATTCAGCAATCCATGATTACAAATTGATCTGAGGCATCCTTGAGACCTTACAGTTATATCTTTGATGCATTTTATATGAACAAAAATGAACTATTATTAGTTTTGGAGGATTTAGTAGGATCAGGGTGGTTGCATCCCCATTTATTTTTTAAATAAATATTTGATCTCAGGAAYAGAAACAATTATCATTCCTGAGGCCTTTATAAACCCATCATTTTTGTAACCAGAGGGATCTTGGCCTGGGGATTATTATGAACAATTTATACTCAAATTTAGACATAACAAATATTTACTTTATGCTTTAGTCATTTGTGAATTTTGTTATGGTCTATAGTTTGTTTATCTTGGTGATTGAATGACTACAGATGGCTTTCTTCTTCGCAGATTGTTTTGTTGTCAAGATAGTTTTTCTTCATGGTTCATGATTTTATGCCTCAGTTTTATCAAAACAATTGAATGATATTTCAATTCATGTTATGAGGTTTACCTTTAATATGTTGATTTATTAAATACAAGATGTAACTGCAGGGTTTATCTCATGTGTTATCGCTTGCGATCTATTATATCGTTGTAATTATTTTGTGTCTTGTTGTTTTATCAGTTAAATACACCAGTCAATGCACATTTTATCTTTTGTACCAAATAGTGTGAAGATGCACAACAGATTTATCTCATGGATGGACTAATGCATGATTTACACAAACAGTTGGACGCATATCCCTCAAGTGACTAATAGGTTAGTCTGTTCTTTTATTTCATTTGCTTGCTTATTATAGAAGTTTTTATATATAGTATAATTTTCACTATCTATATGTTTCTGTTTAATTTAGTAGTTTAATATTCGATCTTATGAATGCATATAAACAAGAAAACAAACCAAAAATAAATAGTACTTTTTCTTTCTTTATTACTGTCATTAAAAGAACCATTTTACATTCGATTTTTATGAGTTCAGATTAAAACTCGTGATTTATACATATTGTATATATGATAAATAAAACTATTATATAAATATTATTTTGATAAACTATATATATATATATATATATATATATATATATATTTAGATGTACATATATATTTCAGTGATTATTATTTAGTAAGTTATTGCTTTTCTTTTAGTTGTTTTACGCTTCCCTTAGGACTTTAGATTGGCCAACGGAGCCATTAAACCCATCAGAGTGAGTTAATCCAAATGGCTTCGGTTAATTAGACAACCCCGGACCAGATTCACTCTTCCAGTTGACGTGCAATCAATTTCACCCGCCAACAAATGGCGCTAGAAGGAGGGCATGGATACTATTAATGGCACGTGGAGGTCGCAAGACTCCTCCCCCACCTACCCGCTCACCTATAGTAACAAGAATTCATTCTGATGACAAAATTGTCCCTCAAACAACAACCACATCAAACAACAATCCACGAATCACCGTTGAACTAGTAACTCCAAACCTTCCAGGGCCCGACGTACAAGAAATTGTTCATCAATCCCTCATAAGGACGCACAGTGCCTTGGTCTGTATCAGACAACCAGGTCGGCCTTTGAATCAACCATTATACTTCTCTGATATCAGGGAGAAACTTGAAGGAACTGACCTTACCCTAAACCCTACAGATCCAAATCACATCCTCACTCCTGCAACAGGAGGATCTGGTATTCCACCATCACCACCCCCTTCATCTCCTTCTTCTTCTGGAGAAGAATCATCAGACGAAGGCAGTTCCTCATCTCATCCTTTGACACCACCCACACCTATGGCCAATCCAAACAATCCCGCCAGGCCTTAGCTTGATCAAGATGCAATGGCCATACCTAGGCCCCAACATCCTTTGCCTAAACATCCGGAGAAATGGCTCCCTAAATTTGACCCAGTTTCCAAGCAGATTGCTGAGGATCATATTAAAAAATTCATGCTAGCCATTAGGATCCGTAGTGTTGAACACGAAGACGTAGTATGCAGACTTTTTCCGTACACCTTTGAAGGCAATGCCTCTACCTGGTACTTTTCCCAACAGCCCCACACCATTGTGTCATGGGATACATTCGAATCCTATTTCCTTGAGAAATTTAGAGATGACAAATCTCCTAAAGTCCTAGTCATGGAACTCTCTAGTTTAAAGATGAACCCCAAAGAAAAGATAAAAGACTTTAATCGAAGGTTCCTAACATTAAAGAATCGAATCCCCACATACTCACTACCTACCGAAAATATTATCGTCGCATACTACACGAAAGCCTTACACCAAAACATAGCAATTTGGGTAAAAAGGTCCAAGAAAGCCACCTTGTTAGAAGCCTTCGAAGAGGCGAGTCAAATCGAGAAAGATATTCTCAGCCTAAAAGACAATATCTTTAATGAGGCAGAGACTACTTCATCCTCCAAGAAGAAAATTGAAATTCTTCCTAGACCTCCCCAAACCAAAACTCAATCAGATGGTTCAGACCTAGAAAGTTTATAGAAGGTCATTCAGAAGTTGTCTAATCAGGTTATAGATTTGAGAAGATCAGTTGAAGAAGCTTCTTCAATCAAAGGGCCTGACAAACCCCCTTTTAGAAATCCTTTTCCCACAAACCGGCCTAACTCAAATTCTGAAGGCCTAAATTTAGAAAGCTTACAGTTTGCTATTCAGACGATTCTAGAGGCACATGATAACTTGATTCCTTCTGAAATTCCTAAAGACGTGGCTAAACAAGAGATAGCGAAAGAAGACGAATCCTCTCCCAACATTTTCAGGCATTTTTTGGATAGCATTTTTCAAGCTAATTTCGAAACAGTGCATCCTTACAATACTAGGAGCAAGACAACAAATAAATCTTCTTCTGAAATCAGAACTAATGCACCTCAAAAACAATCTAAATCAATTGAAACTAAACAGAATTCACCAGCAGCAAGTTTAGAGTATGATTTGATTGAGGATCTCAAAAAACTTAGAGCTAATATTTCTGTTTACGAATTATTGAAATTCCCTTTTCTTCTGCAAAAGATGCTGCAGAATATTGCAGAAAACAACGAAAAAAACAATCTGAACAGCAACAAAGTTGTTGAAAACAACCCCAAAACACCTCAAAAGGTCTCTGTTAAAATGACGCTAGAGTCTTCTGATAAAAGATACCTTGCTGTAAAAAGTGTAACAAATGTAGATAAACTAGTTTCAGGGGCTACGACTAAAAAACAACAAACTTTTGCTGTTAATACTCGCAGAAATGTCCCACCCTTTTTGTTGACTTTTGAAATTTTCAATAGGAATGTACATAATTGTATGGTAGATTCATGTGCATCGTCAAGTGTAATGCCTTGGTCTGTCTGCCAAAAAATTAATGCCAAAGTTCAACCTTCCATCCTGAAAATTATTCAGCTTGATCGAACTAGTGTTAAAGTAATAGGTGAATTAAAAAATGTGCTTATCAGATTATAATATAATGCTAAAGTCTATCAATTTATTGATATTATTTTTGTTGATATCTCTGAAGTATATGGCTTTTTTTTAAGTAGAGATTGGTCCGAACAACTACATGGTTATTTTTCTACAGATTGGTCTCACTTGTGGCTGCCCGAGAAAGGGAAGCCTAACAAAATGAAGGTCAATCGTGAGTGTTATCTTAAGTTCACGGTAACCGATTTAAATGATCCTAATGAACCATTCACTGCTTTTGCCAATTCACTTGAAATATAGGGGATGGACACTTTTTTCGAAAATTCAATGGTTGAAACTTCTACCATTACTGACCCGAAAAAACAATCCAAAATTATGACATGCACACAGTCAACATCCCTCTCTCAGTGGTCACATGCACTTGACGAAAATCAAATCTAGTCTCTTTACTTCGATGGATATAAATCTAAGGAAGGAGCAGGTGTAGGATGTGTGCTCATCGATCCAGCAGGTAATAAAACTTTGATCACCTACCGCTTAGAATTTGAATGCACAAACAATATGGCTGAATACGAGGCACTCCTGCAAGGTCTTAGAAAAGCACTAGATTTGAGGATTTAGAATTTGACAGTCTTTGGTGATTCAGAAATTGTGGTTAGACAGGTAAAAAGATCTATTCATTGTTTATCTCCACACCTGAAAAGCTATCAAACTAAGGTATGGAATTTAATGAACAAATTTTATGCGTTTAACATTAATTCTATTCCGAGATTGAATAATTTTGAGGCTGATTTGTTAGCTAATGTTGCCTCAAAACTTTTTCCTGCAGAAGGCCTTTCTCCAAATGCGTTTTTCATCGAGTTGTTATTTAGACCATCCATCCCAGACAACATCACAAATTGGAGAGTCTTCGATGATGATCAACAGATCATCAGTTTTCTGCATATGGAAGAGACTTTCCAAGGAGTAGTTATCAATGAAGGTACCCACGATGAAAACCTTCGCGATTTTATGGTAATACTAGATCCAAGATCCCCGGAGTCTACATCGAATATGGTAAACTCTATCCCAAAATTTGTGGTTAGATTAGAAATTTTTTATGATCTTCATGATAAATTCAGAAAATTAGTGAATTGTAAAATGAATAGTTCTTCCTTGACACATGAAAAAGTAAATTTAGGAACTAAAGATAACCCACAGTGCATCAATTTGGGGTTGGGATGTTCTGAGCAAGAAAAGACAGCATTTATTAATTTGTTTAAGGAATTTAAGGATGTCTTTGCTTGGACATACGACGATCTAAAGACTTTTGATCCTAACATCATACAAAACATTATTTCCATGAAACCCCAGACCCAACCTTTTCAACAGAAGTTAAGAAAGATGCACCCAAAAATTGAACCAACAGTCAAGAAAGAATTAAACAAACTCTTGAATGCTAAAATAATCTTCCCGGTAAGACATACACAGTGGGTCTCTAATCTTGTCCCTGTAAGGAAGAAAAGTGGTGAAATCTGACTATGTGTCGATTTTCAAAATTTAAACTGAGCGTCTGATAAAGACAACTACTCTGTTCCTCCCATGGAACAGATCCTTCAACAAGTATCTAGTTCTGAAAGATTATCGTTGCTGGATGGTTTTTCAGGGTATAACCAAGTCCTTATGTCTCCCCCAAACCAACTCAAAACCACTTTCTGTACTCCATGGGGTACCTACACTTATAGGAAAATGCCCTTTGGGCTCATAAATGCCAATGCCACCTTTCAGAGAGCGATGGGTATTTCTTTCCATGGCTTAATCAATCAATTTGTAGTATTTTATCTAGATAACGTCACTGTCTTCTCAAATAATAAACGAGATCATCTATTTCATCTAAGATATGTTCTACAGCGATGTCGTAAGTACAGTATTTCTTTAAATACTAAAAAATATGTCTTTGTAGTAGAACAAGGAAAGATCCTCGGTTTCATTGTATCAAATGAAGGGATGATTATTGACCCTGAAAGGGCCCAATTCATTTCAAAACTTCCCCCTCCCTCTTCCAAAAATTCCATGCAATATTTCTTAGGTCAGATAAACTTTGTTAGGAGGTTTGTCCCCAGCTTTTCAAAAATGGTCAGACCATTACAAAATTTAATAAAAAAGGATGTACAGTACCATTGGGGACCTTTAGAAATCCAAGCTTTTGACTCAATAAAAAAGGCTATAGTAAATGATCCTTCTCTAATGAGCCCTGATTTTTCGTGAGACTTCACTCTCTACACGTTTGCCTTTGATCGGTCTTATGCTGTTGTCCTAACCCAAAAGAATGTTGAAAACAATGAAGTCCCAATTGCCTTTATGAGCTCAGCCTTTAAGGGAGTAGAACTTAATTACCCAGCAGTAGATCAGCAAGCTTATGCTGTTTTTAAAGTGGTAAAACACTTTTGATCTTATCTACTGAAATCTAGGACGAAAATCATTGTCCCTTACCCTGTTGTCAGAAATTTGTTAGTACAGAAAGAACTGGGTGAAAAAAGGGCGAACTGGGTCACATCCTTACAAGAATATGACATAGAAATTACCCCAGCACAAATTGTTAGAGGCCAAGGTTTATGTAAATTGGTTGTTTATTCAACTGTAGAACAACAGAATGAAACTGATATGTCACTTCAGGATCAACACAATCAAAATCAAATCTGCTATGCACAAAACCTTACTAGTCCTTGGTATGATGACATCAAGTTTTATATAATACACAGATCAACTCCCCGACACCTTGATCCAAAAAAGAAGAGAGAACTAAGATTAAAATCTTCTTCTTTTCAGCTGGTAAATGATATTTTGTTTCGCCAAAATTTCGATGGAATACTTATGCGCTGTCTAGAAAAAGATGAAGCAGAAAAAGTCTTATTGGAATTACATGCAGGGGAAGCTGGTGGGCATTTCGGTGGAGACACCACTACCCACAAAGTATTAAGAGCAGGGTATTAATGGCCTACTCTTTTCAAATACACCCATGCCTTATTCCGCAAGTGTGTAATCTGTCAAAATGCATTTGGACGAGTACAGAAGTCAGCATTCCTACTGCAACTAGTTTCGATAGACTCCCCTTTTCAGCAATGGGGCCTCGATATTATAGGCCCAATCAACCCTACATCCTCGTAGCAGCATAAATACATCATAACAACCACAGATTATTACACCAGATGATCTGAGGTTGCACCATTAAAAGTTGTAAACACCAGCTAGGTAATATCCTTCCTGAATTCAAATATTATCACTCGTTTCGGTATTCCTGAATGCCTAGTATTTGATAATGCTTCCTATTTTTCATCTCTCTAAATGAGTGATTTCTCTTTAGAAAAATGAATAAAATTAGAATACTCTGCCAGCTATTACCCCCAGGGAAATGGTTTGGAGGAATCAACTAATAAAAACCTGATCAATATCATCAAGAGAACGATCTCTGAAAACCACAAAAATTGGCATAATGCACTATTTAATGCAATCTAGGCTGATAGGGTAACTCCTAAAACTATTGTTGGTAACTCCCCTTTTTTTCTTGTTTACGGCAGGGAAGTGATTCTTCCACCGCATGTCCTTCTCCCATCTCTGTAGTTATCATAGAAGGTGCAAGAAGAAGACTGTCCTCCCTTGGAAAGTTAGATTAACGCTTTGCTGAAGTTAGAAGAAGTAAGGGGACAAGCAAAATGAAAATTGGATCAACATCAACTCATTGTCAAAAACTGGTTTGATTCCAATTTTGCCTCAGACAAAAATTTTAAGGTAGGTGATATTGTCCTTAAATGGGACAAACCTCATGAGGGAAAAGGAGAGGACACTAAGTTTCAAAACCTGTGGTTGGGACCATTTTTAATTGTTGAAAAACTAGGTCCCAGTTCTTTCGGCCTCCATAATTTGGAGGGACAGCTAGACACCTTTCCGGTGAATGGCCAAGCTCTCAAAAGGTATTTTACCTGACGACTCTTTGATACACCTTCTATACATATTTTTTTGTTTGGATTTCTTTGCTTTCCAATTTTTCTTTGTTGTTTTGTTTTGTTTTCATTTTTGTTCATCGGCCCTTTTGAGTCAAACATCCCTATATTACAGTCTAGCTCAAACAAAGAGAAACATAATGCTTCATCTCAAAAATATTTGTCAAAGGCTGTTGGAACATCTATTGTTGTCCTTCTCTGAAATTGTAGGCTGGTTAAAGGTGTCATTTTGTCTGAAAGTCAATTCCTTGGTTTCAATCTGCACTTGAAAGTATTCACGAATATCTTTAAAAAGTCTCTTTACACTGTCCCTGCTCTTTAAGAAAGCA
The DNA here is from genome assembly GCA_009831015.1 of Picea engelmannii. Classification (NCBI taxonomy): domain Eukaryota; kingdom Viridiplantae; phylum Streptophyta; class Pinopsida; order Pinales; family Pinaceae; genus Picea; species Picea engelmannii. The sequence goes on from ML806479.1 coordinate 159,975, forward strand.
ACTCAATGATGTCTCCTTGTCCTTGAAAATTTGTTCTATCAATGAACTATTTTTCAGATCTTGATGAAGGTTTGCTAGAAAAATTTAAAGGCCTGTGAAAATATTAAGTTGTGTTAAAAAACTAGAATTTTCAGCGTCACCCCGTTCTCACGAATATCTTTAAAACTATATCAGAATGTGAATAAACCCTCAGAGAGATGTGGGAAGTGTTTGTAAACCCATCAAGATATTGAACAGGTATGCTGGCAGTGGGTAAATGCATGCATGATGCCAAGATAAATTCACCGGGGTACTGAACAGGCCCGCTGGCAGCGAAGCGATGTCAGGTAAAAGAAAATTCTTAGGTATAAACCTTGTGTTGGCCATAAGCATCCTTCGTTCCGATTTGAAATTTCTTGGGTAGGATACAGATGTCAGAGTGGGTTAATTGACATCCCCGTCGAGGCTATGGATGCCTGCTAGTAGCAGTGGCCCTGTCAACAGTATTGGAGATTTTAACTTAACATCGTGGCTTTCTTTTGTTAAGTTTTTCACTAGATTTCATTCTTTTAAACGAAAGGTATCTGAAAATGGGCTGCGTCTTATTCTTTTTAAAGATGTTCAAATAACCTTGCAGTTGTTCTTTGATTTGAAGTTTTTCAGAATTCTCTAACCCAAACTAGTTCATATTGCAGAGATAACTGCTTCTCCCAGCGTGTCGCCATTGTTGGCAGCTCAACATGTTGTTGAATTTTTATTATCAATTAATTGATCTACATAGATGCCTAACCGGAGTCATTTGTTTTTATTACTCTTCATAACGCAATTTTCAAAACGACAGTTGTAAGTTGTTGCTTCTTCCTATTATTTT
>ML806479.1:169786-182058 GCA_009831015.1 Picea engelmannii
TGACCATGAAGTTTGTTTTCAGCCACTCCTTCGGGTCCCTGATTTTATAGTACTTATGAACCTCTGTTGGGAGAAAAACTCCAACACATCCACTATTCTTGTCATTAATGAGGCACTTCTGAGCATCTATATGATCAATTATCCAACTCCAAATCTCAACGCAGGGAAATATTGGAGTTCGGTAGGCTACCAAATGCAAGCACATCCATTGGATATTTGGGAAAAAATGGTCGTCGAGCCTCCTTACATCTGGGTCATTGTGTGGGATAAACTCCAGGTAATCTTCCTAGTTGATTATGTTGAATAGATCTCCCCACTGTGGGAGAATTATTTTTGACCCAGTGGTTGCTTCCGTATTGCCAAATGAAGGAGTTTGAATGAACGAATTCTTCATTGAGGTTTTTATGACTGGCTCCACCCTGGGAGCATATTCCAACTTCCTCCCAGTGCGAGGAGAAGAACCCTCACCATTTTTTTCCTCCTTTAATGTCGGTTCCCTCGGTGAGCATCTGGTCATTGGATTTCTTGGGGGCATTTTTTACTGCAGCTATAACATAGTTAGACACTTTGTAAAAGATCAATTTCTGATATATAACAAATTACGACCATTGAAATGGTAAAATTTAACACATACCTCTTATGCTAGATTAACCTGGTTTTAATGGTATGAGAATCAACACAGTCTTTAGGCGATTTATTCGTTTCTTTGGATGCTTTGGAAATGGAAAATTGTGTGCATAATGGAAGTTTTTGAAGCTATTTTTGTGATTTAAATAGAGATTAACTTACCTTGTCGCATCAATTATACAATTCAGGCTATGAGTGTGGTTCTACAAAATCTTCCACCAAATCTTCATCATGTTTAAAATTGAATTCAATCGTAGGTTGGCGACATGGGTGAGGGATATAATATGGTCTATCGACGATTTCAAATCCATGTTGTTAAATCGGTGCATGTGGGAGAAATATATGTGGAGTGAAACATTAACTAGCCTATTAAATGGAAGAATATGATCATATCTAGTGCTGAAAATATCCAATCATCTCGCTAATTTAACGGGTGGATCGGGAGTCGATGATTCTCTTTAAACACTGCTCATTGATATCTCTTAGAAAAATCTTCAATGTTGATCCATATTTCTATACAGAGATGACGTGGAAAAGATGACTTGAAAGTGTGACTAGGACATAGGGAACCTCAAGATGACTTGGGATGAAACTAGACCGTACAAAATACCTATGCAGCAAAGACACATGGCACTTGAAACTGACGTCTTTGTTTAATCGTGGTATTCGGAATCAGGGACTTTACTTAGCTAATCATAACAACATGTCCTATCTTGCCGAGGCCGAAAAGTATCAAGGATCAATGATTGACGATAATCTTAACCAAGTGATCCTGAATTAACTCCCTCGAAATTTGTCGATGTCGATGGTACATCGGGGATCGACCATTGGCATTGTGTCAATGTGAAAATTTTCAATGATTTAACCCTTTGATATTTCACTGACCTCGAACCAACGCATCCATCATCAGCTATTGGGGGGTTTTTCAAGTCTCTTTTCAATGTCTATCCCTCTCGTATTTCGTTGAGGCCTATGGGAATCGACTATCTCCTGAATCTTCATAGAGAATAACTAATGGAAACTTACTCCGCCTTTTATCGATTCCGATGGTGCATCGGTGATCGACGATTATTGTTACTGTGTGTTCATTTTACCTACTTGGATTTTTTCGATGATGAACACAGGCGTGCTAATCACAATTTTAGCTGCAAATTCTTAGTTAGAATGCCAAGTTATTTCAGACACAAAGGTTTTCACATTGATAGGTTCAAACAAATTCAAATTGATCGATGAAAAGACATGATTTTTTTTTTTTGCAATCCCTCCACAGTGGACTCAATTCAGACATCAAAACAAAGAAAACAAGTGGTACCCAAAAGTGACAAAATATCATAAAATCTTTTAGGGTATGTTGAGCGCTCAACCGGATCTTTAATACTTAATTTTTCATTGATGATTTCTTATAACTAAAGTTTTATAGCTGAATTTTGTTTATAAGACTAATAAGGGTTTATTTTCATAAGTATATGATTAGTTGATATTGTCCCGATTCCAACCAGAATGTCGTATTTGCATCGCTACTAGATTTTTACAACAGGGTTCTTATCTTTCAATGGTGATATTTTTTTAGATGGGCACCATAAATTAATTGTTTGAATGGGTGCCCCAACAATGTTTAGAGTTGGACAGCTCCAATCGGTCGAATATCTTCGACAACATAAGGTTCAAGCCATGTTATCTCTAGTTTTCTTGGTTTACATTTTATATGAATATCATACAAGAAAACTAAATCTCCATTTTTTATATCCTTCTTTATATGTTGTTCATGCCATTCTTTCTGTTGTTTCTTCTGGACCTCCTACTGATGCATTAATATTAGTATTCCTTCCTCCATATTGTTCACTTGGTACAATCATTTGTTCATAGTTTTTCTTTTGTCAAATTTTGATATAGTTTCCACCCTATCAGAGTTGGTCTAGAAGTGCAAGGGAATAACAACTTCTTGTACATATACGATATTGAATGCATTCTGACATGTCGATCATTTATATGTTGATCTATATTGCCATAGAACTATAGGAATATTCTCATCCCATTCGTCTTTGTTGATTCCACAAATGTTTGCAAGTCCTTTATGTAATGTTTTGTTAAAATATTTGATTTCCCCATTTTCTTTTGGGTGATAGGTTGTCATTCATCTATGGTCGATCAAAATTTTATCTAGCAGGAGTTTAATTGGTTCATTCACAAAGTGTGTACCCTGGTCGCTAATTAGTTTAAGAGGACATCTGAACCTTGTGATTATATTCTTGTAGATGAATTTTGTTGCGACCTCTTTAGTACATGATTCAACCGGCTAAGCTTATTCCCACTTGGTCACATATTCTATAGCAGTGATGATATACTTAGCATTGGTTCTTCTTTCCCTCTGTGGAAAGGACCCAATAAAGTCGATTGCCCAAATTTAAAATGCTCTATTAGGATTTATTGAGCTTAGAGGAAATTCATTTTTCCACATAGGTCACCCAAGCCTTTGACAACTATCACATTTTCTAACTTGATCCCAATAGTCTTTATGTATATTTGACCACCACAAGCCTACTTGCAGTATCTTCCTGGCTATCATGTCGACCTAGAAGTGACCCCCAGCTCTACGTGAGCCTCATAAATGACGTCTTCCCTTTTATGTTCAGGAACACATCTCCTTAGGATGTCATCGGTTCCCATTTTATACAGATACCCATTTATAATTGTGAATGGTGCATATTTTAAGGATAACACTTTCTTTTTTATTGTCGGAAGATCTTCCAGAGCCTTTCCTTTTTCTAATAAGTTTGTTATATATTCTAAATCCTTAGGACCAACTTCAACTCAAAATAAGTGTGCTTCTAGAAGGTTATAGTTGATGTCTATTGGGTCTTATCCCATTTCAATTTGTGACGAGTGTTCGGGTCGAAAACTATGTTCTCGAGCTCATATGATTATGTCAAACTCAAACTCCTGAAATAAAAGTAGTCATGGACAAATATTTCCATGGTGGACCGATTTATTAACAAAATATTTCAATGCTTGACGGTGTGTAAGTAATGTGAATGGATTGACAAGTAAGTAATCAAAAAACTTTTGTAGAGAGAATATGATTGATAAGGTTTCCCTTTCTGTGGTCGAATAGTTTCTTTCTGCCTTGTTCAATTTTTTACTTTTGTATGTGTTTGGATGAACGACTGTGTCATTGAATGGTTGTGTTAGGATTGACTCGACAAGAACATTGGAGACATCGACATGTACATGAAACCTTCTCAACCAATCGAGAAATTTTAGTATGGGACCTTCGACCAACTTTTTCTTTTTTAATTCAAAGGATTACTGAAAATCATGGCTCCATATGAACTCGATTTCTTTTCATAGAAGCTCATCCATTGGAAATGTGATGTCCAGATAGTGGCGTATAAACTTTCTATAGTATCCAATGTGTCTGAGGAATATTTTTTTTTTCTTTTGGTTCATAGGTGGCTTTAATTCAAGAATAATTTTAATCTTTTCCATGTCGACCTTTACTCCATATTTACATACCACATGTCCTAACATGATTCCAATTGGTGTAGAAAATATGCATTTATTGATGTTTAAAGATAGTTGGATTTGTTTGCATCATTCTAGAATAAGCCTAAATCATTGTATATGATTTTTAAATAAGTCATATATCATCCAATCGTCAACGTCGAAAACCATAGTTATATATATATATTATTGAAATTCCTTAACAACTATTCTTGAGAAGACTGTTGGTGCATTCTTCAATCCAAATGGTATGATTTTGTTGGCGAAGGAGAATAATTATGAGACAAATGTTGTCTTTGGGTTATCTTACTTTTCTGTCAACACCTGGTTATAACCTAAGAGCCCATCAGTAAATGAGTAGCATTCATGAACAACGACTTCATTAATGATTTCATCAATGAAGGGGGTGGGGAACAGATCTCTCATGGTAAATTTATTGATTCCCCTGAAATCGACAGAGATTATTAATCTCTTGGGATCATGTTTCTTTGGTTGAAATACCATGGGGCTTTCCCATTCTTCTTTTTTGATGCGATAAATGATACCTTCTTGTAGCATTCCTTCGATATATTTATGGACGATTGAATTATATTTATGGGCTAGTTTGTACGGTTATTTTTTGATTGGATTTGATCTTGGAATGAGTTTGATATTCATCTCTCCCATTTCCTCTACAAGTCCTTTTTTCAATAAGAGAGAACATCAAGTAATTATACCTTTTATCCCACATCTAGTGATGATCTCCTCAAGCTTGGTAGTTCCAATGATTGCACGTCTCCTCCCAAGGCTGACCTGCATCCAAAGATAGGAAAAAAAGGACTACAAGCATGCTATTATATTCATGAGTTAGGGTTAGATATCAAATGATAAGTATAAATCAATGAAAATACAAAAAACAACATCATTTGGGACAAGGAAAAGAGATTATTTTATTCATCAAACAAAGATTGAAACTTACAATCTGTGTCGACCACCATTCCGTAAACCTGGTCTGGGCTCCTCTTTACAATGTTCCAAGTGAACCTTGACTAGAACTCTTTTCTCAATATTTTGATCACCTCAAAGGAAGGGAATGGATTGAATGGAGGAAGAAGGGGTTGATGAGGGAATGTTGAGGCAATATCTCACAAAAGGTAGCAAAAGTTTGGGTAAGGAGGGGAAGTGAAATTGGGTAGAGTTTCATTGTTTTTATGCTTGGATGTGAAATGAGACCCCAACACCTAATTTTATATGACAAAAGGATGGTTATTTGGCTGGGTGATGGGATATAGTAGGTGAATTGGTTGGGAAACCTCCAATAGCCCATGAATTTCAACGAATTCCTTACAATTTTTTAATTTTTGCAACTTTTGCAAGCATACGCAGGTTGTTTAGTGTGAAGAAAGTGTATGTACATGGGTTTTAGTGGTGAATAAAGCATATGTACATGGGTTGTAATGGTGCAGGGTGCGTACATGTTCTAAGAAATGTTTTTTTAAGAATATCTCCTCAGCAGTTCTTTGGAAAAATATGCAAGTAAGAGGGCCAATGCCATGTATGCATGAGTAGGGAATTTTAGGGCTATAACAGATTCCCCCTAATGTGTGAGGTAAGAAGAGAAAATGATGGATGGAACACATTACAATATCTTCACCAACGTACAAAATCGAGTGAGCCTGTGACCATAGTTTGGGAGGTGCCATCTGTAAAAAAACAATTGTCTCTCTGAGGTGGGCATACCCATGCTCGAGATGAAATGAATCATGGCTTCCAATCAAATACACTACATATCCATGTCATATAACTATAAAGTGTATCCACGAGCAATAAAAAATGGATCTACATCTCAAAATCAATCGAAGATATACAAGTATAGTATTCATCTTCAAGAATCTAGTGATGCCTGATGGCTGGAGATGAGGTCTTCATAGCTCGATCAACAAATTAAAGATATTCAAAACTCAGGTAGGAGTACAATGGGAGTGTATAACTCAGGACCCTAAGGTCTTTGATGGCTCATAAATAAAATACACGAGGATCTCAACAATCAGGAAGAGAACTTCGTCGATTTCGAATCTAGACTTGACTAGACTCTCGGGATGGCTGACTCATGGAAGTCAAGAGACAAACTATAGAAAGGATAACTCAGGTTGAGTGAAATGTCCCTTGGAAAAAAGAATGAAATATGATCAGACTCAGGTAGCATGACATTGACATAAGTTCACGATGCAGGAGGAAACACAAAATCTCCATGTTCTTGGAAGAGTAACCAAATGGAGGAGGACACAACTCTATATAGTGAGAACAACTTCCTAAGGTCATACTATATCCCAATGCTTGAAAAAAAAAATGTAAGGATGTGTGTTTTCCAAGGGCGACTCTCTATGTTGCTAAAAAGAATAATGAATATTTCTCGTCCCCTCTTTTTGGAATATTTGATTTTTTTTTGTCTTTCAAATTTTTAAGATCTTGAAAAATAATAAAATAATGCTACATTACAAAGGAGGAACGGGTGTCACAAGAAACCATACTAGTTCTAATCACAAGGAACATACTAATGCTTAGATAAAGGAGACATGTGCAAGAAAAGGACACTGAGGGAAAATTCCTTCATGGGTCAAGGTGTTAGGTCGCAGAGGCAAGAAGCACTATGAGGATTGTGTATAAGGCATGCTTCAAAGGTTCAGTTGAGAGAAACATGGAGCCATCATTAGGCAAAAGACACAAATATGTAAATGTGATTAAGCAAGACACAATGAGACCCCTTCTATGTAATTTTTAGGAGCCCAAAGAAGGTAAGCTTGATAGTTTTTTCATGTTTAGAGAGTCTAAAAAAATGCAAAAGAAGACTCCAAGGAGTACCTTTTTTCAGAAATAGTCCAGTCGGTTTGAAAAACAGTTAAACTTGCACCGAAAAGATGTCTATTCAAAACCATTTTAACGAGTGTGACAAGGACAAGATCACTCGGTAATGTTTTCAATTTTAAGGATTTTAAAAAGAGATTAACTATGGACTCACAACCTTTTTCTGATTTTAGTCTCCTTATCCCAAAAAAGTATAGAAGTAACTGAGGAGAACTCTCTCAGCGAGACGAATCTCCCAAGGCGTACCTTTTTCTGCTATAATCTACAGGCTGGAAAAAGGGTTAAACTCACGCCAATAGATGTTCTTCTGGACCAATTTAACGAGTGTGAAGGAACAGGGTCACTCAGAGATATTTTCAATTTTAGGGAGTCTGCAAAGAGCTTAACTATGGAATCTGGGGGGGGGTTCCTTTTTCTTAAGTAATCTCCAAGGCCCGAACAATGTGATAAACCAAAACCAAGGAGAATGTTCCTTTTTTGAATATTTAGTCCCTCAGACCCAAAAAGGGTTAAAATTACGCTTGAGAATACTCTTCTAGTGAACCGAAGTTCCTAGAGCATACTTTTATTCATAAAATTAGCCATCCGGACTGAAAAAAGGGGTAAACTACCGTTGAACAAATGTGCCTTCAAATTTGAGTTTGGCGAGCGTGAAGGACAACAAGATCACTCAACAATATTTTCATGTTTAGACAGTCTTAAAAGGTCTTAAATAAGACTCTAGGGGGATGCTTTTCTCTGTTAATCTAGACGAGATCGAAAATAATAAATGCAGTCTCATTGGCTGTTTCTTTTGAATTTCAAAGCTAGCTTGAAAGAAAAAAAAGAGTGCTCATTTGGGAGTCCCGAGGGTAAGTCCAAGAATGATGTTTCATCAAATGAATGAGGATTCATATCGTAACCATGATAGGACTAACAAGGAATCACGAGCCTATATCCATTACTGATAGCATGGATGCCAAAATGCAGTAAGGATCTACGTAAGGCATGCATGTAAAGGTATGCTCTACCACCTAATCACAACACTTCTAGAGAAGCAATTAAGTTTAAGTGTCACACCTCAGTGGGTTCAATGGAAAAGATAAAAATACAACAAGATGCAACTAGTGGAAATGAAACCCTAACTTATATGCAAAAATTTGGAAAAAATGACTTTTACTAAAGGATGCCGAAAAAGTGACCCATCCCAAAAATTACCAAAAAAAAATAAAAAGAGTACCCGATTGACCAATAAGAAACTCAAAAGTGGAATAAAGTGATTACCAATCCAGGATAAATGACAAAGGGTGTCAAAAAGGGGGGAAAAATGACAAAAAAGTCTATAAATAGAAGCTGACAACTCATTTTTACCATTGCAATTCAAAAATTAATCAAAAGGTGAAAACCCCCTTTGCTAAAAGAGCTGATTCTGGGAGATTTAGTGAATGAAATGACCTTCTACTTGGACCAAGTAAGTACAAATCCCTCCCTCTTGCATTTCAATACTTCTTTTATGCATTGGATTTAGGTTTTGAGGGGGTGCGCTCTACTAAAAAGAGAAGGCATGCATGTATGCAGGATGTCCAAGGAAAACCCATGTATGTACTTGGGCATGAAACAACTAGCTTGTGTACATAAGTGATTGTGTACAATACAACTCACGTACACCTTTCCAAGATTTCAAAAAATAAATTGCAAGTACTAAATTCATCCATTTTTCCATGAAACACGCTGTGTGTTCATTGGAGGGATAGGGATCATGAGTACATTGATATCTTGATGGAATAGGACCCTATATCCATCGCTGCACTAAAAAAGTGTGGGTTGTGGAAGTTTTTCTGGTGTCCATTCATGAGGGCACAACCTAGACTGTTCAATGATCTTGTGGAGTATTGGAACCCAGATGCATAGGATTTTATGCTAGAGGGTCAATCGTTGACCTCCATGACAAAGGATATCTATTTCTTGATTGGCCTCTCAAAGAGAGGGGAACCAGTCAATCTAAGGAAATTCCCCCCTGGGCCTTTCAACATCGATGATTATATCAAGATGTACTATGAGGCTAGAACTGGGAAGGTAGGTTCTCAGGTGATGATTCACAAGATCACTAGTTTTTCTCTATGTGTGATCTTAATTTTGATCGGGTGGATTATTGGATCTGCATCCTTACATCAGGCCTCCTGGGAACACATGGATTGTTCCATTTAGTACTTGGAGGCACACATTTTTTACTGGAGTATGACCATGATGATGTGCATGAAGAGACAAATTACATAGTTTCAGCAGTGTACCAACAAGAACTTCAGGTTCAGTACCATTTTATGCCCCTTCTTCTTCGAGAGGATGCCCAGTCTAAGTCTGAGAGAGACAATATGGGGGCATGTGGCCTCCTTCCCAATAGTATGTAAGTGGGAAACATTTCTTCCATGATAGGGTAGAGGGAGGACCATAGAGGCCTTCAATGAAAAATTATTTGAATTGTGGGCATGACAGATTCTGATGATTGAGGATTACCCTTATGCTGGGATCAACTGCACTAGAGACCCTGACATGCCAGTGCCTCCTGGTGAGGAGCGAGCTGAGATAGGTAACAAACTTTTTAAATTTCCTTTAAATCTTTAATTTTTTTTATATATATCATTTTTATATGTGTATAGAGTAATGACTTGTGTATCTGCTATGTACATATGTGGTACCTATTTTTCAAATAGACTTCACTAGGACTCGACGATGTCCTCGACCAGAGGCAGGACCAACAATAGTTGAAGGAACAAGAGTTGTAGGGGGACCCCCAGCGGGAGAGGCTGACAGAGTCCTGAGATGTGTGGAGCACAACCTCATTGCGCTCACTCGCACTGTACCTATGGTTGATATTGAGGATTTTCCACCTTCTATGCAGCCTCATGTAGTAGGGGTGCCACAAACATGGGTCCAACTATTCTAACGTTTGGCCAAAGACATTGTACATTATGGCAGGGCCAATAGGCCCCATGGTTAGATAGTATATATCATTGATGTGTTGAGGGCTCTTTTTTTATATGTATTTTTAGAGGGAATAATCCTAGCGATGTACACTGAAAACGTTTGAGGCATTCATGCCCACCTATGTACTCATGACACTATTTTTGAGATATATTTATATATACATAATTTTTTTCTTATGGATGACATCTTTTACAAATGTATGTACATGTGTATGTGTGTGCTTTTATTTTTATGTGTGTGAAACATGCCAATCTAATATTTGATTAGATAGAGTATTTTTTATATGAATAAATCTCCTAGGAACATGGATATACGTAATGTAATCGAAATAACATTCTAAAGGAATCTTCTATGCAAAGTGGGATCATAAATGTGGTAAATCCCATTTAACTGGGATAGAACCAGCTGAGCATCTAGGTAGATGTGGAGGTGAGAATTTCCATGTGACAAAGTGTCACGAACCAATTCTATCACTGCACTATATTCGACAACATTGTTTGTAGTATTGCCTAGACAAATACCTCTGAAAGATAGCAACTAGCCTACAGGGGTGAAAATCACCCAATATGTGGAAGAAAGCCTTTGAGTGTGTCGGCTAGCACCATCCGTGAACCCAAAATACATCTCTAATTCACTTGATATTTTCCACAATGAAAAATAAGCCATAAATAACTACACGTCCACAAAACAAAAAAGAAAAAAACTGTATAAGAAGCTATACATATGTACAAGAATTCACCCATGGGACCAAACATAGAATAATATTTCTTGAGGTAGAGTGCATTTCTGGGCTCCACCAAGGAATTTCCTTAAAAATCAACCATACAGTAAGCGCCCTTCTTAAAGACCTCTTTCACAATGAATGGTCTAAAACACATGCGTTTGAACCTGTGTTCCCCCAGGGGATCTTTGTCTTGATCATAGACTAGGACAAGATCACCTTGGGAGAAAATCTGAGGATGAACGGAACGATCGTACTGACACCTGACTAATTTCTTATGAGCCTCATTGGCTGAGGCTTCATCACAATGCTTCTCATCGAGCTTCTCGAGATATATTAGGCATTCCTCAAGAGGTGAAGTGTCTGACAGTAATTCCACTGCCAATTTTAAAGAAGAAATATGACACTCAATAGGTAAGACTTCTTCTAGGCCGTATACGAGTTGAAAAGGTGAAAAAATGGTGGCAGTCTTCATAAACGTTTGGTAGTCCCACAACGTTGAGAACAACATCAAATTCCAATTCGAATTGGTAGAAATGATCATCGGTTGAAGAATATTCTTGAGAGACTTATTCACAACTTCAACTTGACCATTCACTTATGGGTAATAAGGAGACACATGTTCTTGTTTGAAATCAGGCTTTGATGTTAACTCAGTCATCATTTTTTTTTGGAAGTGATTTCCATGGTTAGTGACAATCTTCTTTGGGATTCCAAACCTTTCTATTATCTGATTAAATATGAAAAGAGTCATTGTTTCTCCATCATTGTTGAAAGTTGGCATAGCTTCGATCCACTTAGTAAAGTATTCTACTACTACGATGATGTAACGATGCCCCCTGGCTGAGGCCAGGTGACATGTATTTAAATCAATCCCCCACTTGGTGAAAGGACCAACAATAATGATAAGAAACATAGGAGAAGGATATGCCCACATATTTCGACAGACGATATGGCACGGGTGGAACTTCTTGACTGCCTCAATGCAATCCTTGATTAATGAGGGACAAAAGTAACCTAGACGTAGAATGTTTTGGGTTGTTTCCAACCCATACAAATGATCGCCACATGCTCCAGTGTGACAGTTGTTCAAAACGAGCTCTGCTTCTTCATGGATAAGGAATCAATGAAGAATGCAATCCACGCATCGACGATACAAAGTGTCATCGAGTATAAGATAGTTTCACGCTTGACATGGAATTCATCGATGCTCATCGTGGGAACCAAAAGTGGGGCACTTCAAAGTTTGGAGATACACAAGTATATCTCCATACCATGGGTCCAAAGATACGATTAGAAAAATATCTCCTTTGATAGGTGATTCTTCAAGCATGATATCACTAGACTCGACCGAAAGTTCCGAAATAAGTTCGGCAAAGACTAATGACTTTTTGGATTTCACAGAAACAAAGTCCAAGTCAAATTCCTATAAGATGACTATCCATATACTAATATTTCTGCCAATGACCAATTGTGTTAACACATATTGGAAAGGGTTGACGAAAATAATGCAACTGGTCTTTTGAAGCAAAATGTAGTGACAGAACCATTGGACAACATGAAATGCTACCAAATAAATCTTCTCAACATGAGAATAGTTGAGCTCTGGTCCAAC
>ML806480.1:0-15435 GCA_009831015.1 Picea engelmannii
CATATCTCTTACTCTAGATCTAGATTTGTTGGAGGTGTCATCAAAGATGGAACAAGAAGAGAAAATACAATGTTGATCCTTCAAAGAAGAAAGAAGCAAACAAGGAGGATCTAGTTGTTGGGATTTATAGTTGTGAGGGTAGCATGCATTTGTAATGTCCCCATCTTTGGATTTACCTTCTTTACAGTTCGAGGCGACCTTACAGGTTTATGTCAGCTTGGCCAAAGGAGTAAATGGTGGTTAACAAGGGGCTCGGGCGAATTAGAGGAGTTATACGAGGCCCAACCTAGTCCATTCACCTTATTTCAACATCAAGATCACTTCCACGCAATTCGTTCTTGGTTTTGTGGCATTTCGACGATTCTCATAAATAAAGGGTATTATCGAGTATAGATTAATTAAATGCACTAAAGGTGTTATTTGTGTTATCACCCCAAGAGTCACTCTAGGTTGTAGGTCGAGTGAGCTTGGTAACTTAATCAAATGCTCAATGAAATGTATGAAAATGGATCGAAAAATGAATAACTCATCCAATAACTCCCTCACTCAAAACACACTTGAATACATCCAGACAAAATAAGGCCCTCAAGAGTACATATCAGATGGTTTAAAGGAATGATATGGATGAAGAATGCTTATCATACCAGTAGGCTCATATACATTAAAAATATATGTGAAAGGTTGATTATAACAAGGAAAAATACTTGTGATATTGTCTATCAATGCAATGACAAGTGACTTTATCAATCACTATATAAACAAAGAGAAATGGACATGATTCATTCACAAGTACAGAAAGAGATATGTGAAAAGAAATCTAAGAGAGAGAAGTGCTTATATTCCAAAATGTATTTCAAAGAGGTTTTGTACAAAAAGAGTATATGAAGGTTTTCAGTTTTGAACCATTACAATGTAAACTTCATGGGATAAATATCCTTTACAATCCTTAACTAAGATCCTCTAAAGATGGATCGAATAGCTACATATCAAAACAACTTTAGTCTAGTTACAAAAATAGTAGGACTAGATCCTATTTCTAAGGGATAAGAATCCTTATCAGAGTTCGAGTCTTTAGCTGCCACCAGGCTTTCTTTGAGGATGGAAGAGTCTTCTTCGAACTATCATCAATAGTTGGGTCATGAATCATCACTTTCTCAATTGAAAAAGAAGTCAGGTTTGACTTTGCTTGCTCCTTGTTGAAGACAGATGAATTTGCAGCGTGTTGTACAAGAAACATACTGCTGGCGCTACAAACTCCTGCAGATAATTGTGTTTCAAAAATTACATCAAAATTCTTTGGAAAACAACTTGGAGGTTGTAAGGCTCCTTCATCTAAACACATACCACCATAGATTATTACTCATACTGAGATTACTCAGACTTCATCTCAGATGCATGCACTTATACCTCCTTAGGATTAAAATTCATAGCTTAATATAGGCAAAAAGGAAAAATCTATGTTCAACAACTTGAAATTAGAATGTGAACAATGCAGATCTTAAACTATACCATATGACGAGTGACTACAAACTTTGAAGAGACACCTGCAAATTTTACTTAGGGGAACTTGTTGAAGTAATATCCTTAAGGAAAACAGATAAATTCTTCTTACTCAACATGTTTTTGGCCAAATACAAGTTCTTAGTGAGATTTCTGTTGTCTTCTCTCAGATGAAGGTTTTTCTTGTACATATTAATCAATTGTTTCCTCTGAATCACCTTTTTCCTGATGTTTCTCTTTATTTGATTACACTCCTCTGCTAGTTCATCCATCTGACTTGAAAGATGTTGGTTGAGTGTAACATTCTCTTGATGTAATTTTTGGTTCTTCTCCTGAACTTCTTTGAGTTGTCTATTTGCATTCTTGAGTAGTTGAGCCCGATTAGTTTTAGGCCCTTGAACTGTCTCTGGGGCTGGCTCTGGTGGAGATTCTCTTAATTGGACTATGGCCTCAAGTGCTTCCTTTCCAAGAGGAGAAACTTTCAATTTTGACAACCTAGTTCTAGGCTTGATAACCTCAATATTTTGATGAGATTCCTCTTCTAGTACAAGTTTTCTCCTGGATGACCTTCTGAGGGCTAGTGTACAGATTTTAACTTGAATAGTCGGGCAATATCTTCAATTTCCATTTGAGGAAGCTCCATAGGAGGCTCTAGTTGTTCTTCAATAACTACCTCTTTAGCGTTTCCTTTTCTCTTATCTCTCACAGACACTTGGACAGGTGAATGTTCTTGAGGAATGGGGTATTGAGACGATTGTGGTACTTCAGATGAGGGAGAAGAGGAAGGTATTAAAGTCTTCTTCCTAGGATTCTTGTATTTTGAAGGAGAAATAGGCAAGTCAACTTGATATTTAGACACAAATAGGAAGGTGAGCCATTCCCTACCCTCTTTCTTCAATTGTTCAATTACTATCAACTTAATCAAAGCATGATGGAATATAGATTCTGAGGTTTATCATGCTTTCTTTGAGCAAGTAAAATCATCCTTTGTAATCTCATAAACATGAAATATGGTAGGTCGATTTCCATCTTACCAGTGAAGTGAAGAATCAACTTGAAATGATATTGTAAAACTCTACTATACCTCCCTTCACATGTAAAAAATATTTGTATGATTAATAATAGCTTTTCATAGGCTTCCAAAAGCTAATTTTTGGGTATACCCTTCACTAGATTAGCTCCCCGATGCTCTGGATTTAACATGTCTTGACACTAGTCTTCTTTTTCCAATTTCTTGGATTTAAACCAATGTTCCACTGTTCTTGGTATCTATGTAGCTTCAGTGATCATATCCACGTTCAAATTGATCTCTAGAGGACCCACCTTAGTCTTTCCTTCGCTGTAGTTCTTCACAAAATCTTTGCTAACCTCCAGATGATGACCTTCAAGCCTCTGACAGTATCTCCAACATCCCATATGATTGAAAGAGTTCACATGGTCGGGGTTTTTCTCAATCAAACTTGTATTAGAGGGTTCAAACCTGTATAAAGACCTTGATCTTATTTTGGGTGTAACACCTTGTTTTGGAACCATCATATGGTTAACTTCCTGCAACAAACACTTTTGCATACAAGGAAAATCAGAGCACAAAAACTCAGAGATATAACTACCTTTGCATGAAAAAATCCCTTAGCAATTTTTAATTTGAAGATTGGATGAGTGTTTGGAGGGAGTGTTACACTCTTGTTGACGTATAAGAATCTTCCGGAGCCTTCCTTAAAGTCACTTCAACAAGTATCTATACACATTTGATGAGATAAATCCACCTTAACGAGTTTGCAGTGCACCAAACAGTTTAATAATGAAATGGGTTGACAACTCGGACATAGTTGTTAGCGCAACATATGTAAAAAGGATTCCACACGCTACAACATTGTCCTTGAATGAGTTATGATGTTTTTTTAAACTCAAAAGGTGATAATATTTACAATCATGCTTAAAACTTGACTTTTTACATCACATGCTCCTCTTGAAACCATAATGACTCAGACTTACATTTGATTTTGACATACAAGACTTAGGATAAAGATCATCATGACCCCTTAGTCACCACCTTCATGAATAGAATTTTGATGAATATACTCAATAAGGGACTTATTTATTGAATGACTCAAGAAAATAAAGACTCAATTAACCACCTAAGACTTAAATAAAATGAAATTTTATTTGGGAGATAACATTTGGCTCTAATTGGGGATGGAAACCTCCCTGTGAGGTTCCAAGAACTCATAAGGCTTGTTTTCTTTCTTGTCACCTACAAAACTTATACTGAAAAAAATTGAACTTGTTGTTCTATTGGGCATGGAGTTATTTATGTAACTAAACTGAAAAAAAAAAAAACTAATGAAATGATATTTACAATGGATAAGGCTTGAAAATCCTTAATAGAAATAGGTCTTGAGAAAACGCCCATTGACTGGGCCACCAAATACTTCATTACCTTCTAGGTTATGTAAGAGGAAAGTATTGTTATGTAGCACTTGAGAGATGATGAAAGGACCAGTCCACAAAGTATCAAATTTTCCATGCTTCCCCTTATCCTGTTTGTAAGCATACCACTTCAAAACAAGATCCCTTGTTTGGAAAATATCTTCTTTATCCTTCTTGTCAACGCTTTCTTTCATCTTTGGCGCAGCCCAACCCCTTCCAAAGGGGATGCTCGACCTCCCGGTCTAGGATCATTCAAGTTACTGAGCCAAATTGGCTCGTCGGGCTCCTCATGGAAACCAGTTTAACTTGACACATGCCCTTCCTCCTTTTCGCGTAGGTCTTATGGAACCCGCAGGCCCTCTCCTTAGCGCTCTTCAAATGTTAACGCCAACGGATGCTATCTCTCTATGTTAGGATACTTCTTTGCAGGTGACCACAGACTATGACCATGGACTAGCTCCTTTCGTGACTGCGTGCTTCAGAACTTTCACGAGCTGCTTGCTCCCTTTTTCCCGATTCTTGAATCGACGAATCCTCCAAGACCAAATTTACAGCCCTTGTTCCTCTCACGATCGACGACTCAGATTAAATCACAACTTCAGAATTCGTGAGTATATACTTCTCCCAAATCTTTCCTTCCCAATTTGTGAATTAGCGAAGTGTTGACTTCTCGCCACATGTCCTATCTCAATGGATGGCTAGGATTGCTTCGGCTCCTAGCTCTTCGGGTATTCTCTCCTCGTCTTTCCTCTTAAGGGTTCCTCCTTCGAATCAGTGGATCTATGCCACGTGCTCCTCCCAGTACTAACGAATAGGATCAACTCTCCCTTCGCGACCCTACGAAGATCTTCAGGACTTTTGAAGTTCTTGACCTCTCTTACACACTTAGCGCAACTCTTCTTATCGAGACTTAGGTTTTTTATTCTCGAACTTCTTCTGCACTCCTTGCAGAATTCTGAGCAGTATCTTCTATGACTTTGCTCGGCTTGAAAACTTCCAAGGTTCTCAGTTCCCTGCGTCCTTTAGTGGACTTTCTCTTTCCCTCCTGGAAATTTAACGCCTTTCCTCCTGATATTTGTAAGATGAACTTACAATGTCCTTGGCGCACTCCTTGTGCTTGACTTAATTTTTTGACCACTTCTCCCTTGGACTTCCTGAAGGGTTTAAGGCATCTCCTTTCCTTTGTCGATGCGCTCTTGCAAAGCCTTCCTTCCTCATAATGTTCAACAATTCTGGGATTCTCTTAAGAATTTCAACACTTTAGAATGTGTTTCTCTTGTACACTCTTGTACTTTCTCTATGCCCTCCTGGCAGAGTGTTCCAGAGTGTTCAGTAACTATGAATTGTGTTTCCTCCTACACAGTATTTCTTTCCAAGGTACTTAACCACCTTGAAATTTCCTCCCGAGTATGTGAATTATCCAGGTATGCCCTCCTGACAACTTCTCTTGTGACTTCACTAAGTTCAGACATGCACTCCTTGTGTCGGCTCATAGAGTTTCCACCCTCTGTGGCACACTTCTTGTAGTTAACCTAGAGAACCAGACTTAATCCAACCCACTCACAGATAGAAGATTATAATTCTACCCCTACTAACGATTTCTAACATGCATATACAGTTCAAATGCATACGAATGACAGTCACACTAAACCATCCATACATCCATTACAGAGAGATTGATCAACAAGAAAAACTATTCCTTTTCTATTAATGGCAGAATGTCAAATTACAAATGTTGAGTCCGGACTGCAACTGAGTCTCGGCCCCCTGCGTTTCTCTCCCTATCTCCTACGCATATTTGTGTCTGCCTACCTTACTGGAAATAATACAAGATTTTATACAAGAGGGGCTTGATGAGCTTCCCTCCAAGCTAATCTAGTGGTGTCTAATCACCATTCAAAATTCCCGACTATTGAGGAAGATTACAATGATGGAAATCTGATTCGAATCAGGTGCAGATCCCTCTTACCGTCAACCACTTAATAGCGACCTTATCTCCAACTTGTGTGAAGGAACAATTTGGCTCTTCTAGCTTGTCAACGTTAAATGCCTTGATCACGCTTAGATTCTCAAAGGCCAAAATGAGAGGGCGACGCCTCTCCCTTCCCTGAATGCGCACCACTCGTGCTAAGGTGGAGTGATTTTCCTGCATCAAACTCCATGACTATGAAAATCCATGAGCTCCTTCTCATGAGCTCCCCATCTCTGTTGAAATCCTCCTGGATCCCAAACTTTCTCCTGGAGTTGTCTTTTGGCTCCCCTATTTCATTGTTGTTGTTGCTGCATATTCCTTGTTGCTTATGCAGGTTCCTTTATGTCCAGCTTCCCCTTGTTGACTACTTCCATTGCTGACCCCAACATCAACCTCCTTATCTCCTCAATCACCTCGTCCAGCTGCTCCATTGGCTGGCTCTTCTTTTGCATACTGGCTTGTTTCACTTCCTCCTTGTTAATGGGCAGATCACATCGACCTCCCGTGTTATCTTCTTCATCTCTCGTGGTCTTAGCTCACCACTCTGCTGCAACTTCCACTCCTGCAGGCTTCTCATCACCGAGCTGCTGCTCAACTTCTTCCTCTGAGAGATTTTCCCCTGCTAGCTCCACTTGTGCTGGTTCAATCCCAAGATGAAGATCGTTGGTCTTCATTACAAAAAAATGAAGCCATCAAAAAGTGCTCCAAGGCCACATTTGATCACGAAGTTTACCATGGTTACTTAAATGATGGTGACCTTTTTCTAGCTTATGATATTTCCCACATCACCCTAAGCCCATGAAAGTTTGAGATGATTTGGTGAGGTCTCTTCATAGTAAAATATTTTCTTACTCAAGGAGAATACATACTTGCTTATGTTGAGGAGGCATGTTCAATTGTTTCATCAATGGGTTGTAATTGAAGAATTTTTACCCTTGAGTAGCCACTCACTTAGGCTCACATTATTTGTACATATTAATTTGTAAAAATATAAATATATATTTTAGTCTTTTTTACGAACATCTGATCTTTTTTGATGTTGTTGATCACTTGTTCTTTCATGGTTTGCTAGATGAATTATTTGCTAACATATCATGTCGATTTTTCCGATGATGCTAGTCAATGGATGCATAACATCACCTCTATGGCTTGAGCCATTTATTCCTCCTTACAGATGCTACTTCATTTGAGTGACATGATGCTTAGGGCCAACCATGAATAATCAAGCAGAGTATGGTGTTGAGATCGACTTGCTAGCTAACAAAAAACAACTACATATTTGACACCTCAACATATACCTAGACTCTCAATTCGTTGTTTCATAGTTAAATAACATTTACCACTTCTATGATCCTTACCTATTTAGGTAATACCTACAAGTAAATCTTTTGTGAAGGAATTTTGAATCCATTACATTCATACATATTCTTATAAGTGAAAATTAATTTGTAGACAATATTGCAAATGAACTTTTAGGAT
Source organism: Picea engelmannii (assembly GCA_009831015.1). Taxonomy (NCBI): domain Eukaryota; kingdom Viridiplantae; phylum Streptophyta; class Pinopsida; order Pinales; family Pinaceae; genus Picea; species Picea engelmannii. Next base: position 7,382 of record ML806480.1, read on the forward strand.
GTCATCTATCACATTAAGAGTATTTTTTTCATGATTTATCCCTCAATGTAACCATGTTTTTACATTATCCTCATGATATATAAATCATGTGAAGTAAGTAAGACATCATAAGAACATCCATCACATCAAACACATAAGGAGTCACAAAACATTGTATGTGTGTGACATCATAAACACATCCATCACATCAAACACATAAGGAGTCATAAGGAATCATAGTTTCAAAATTTATACATATGTACATTATGTTGGCCCTCACTACAACCACGCCATCAAAAATATGTGTCATTTACAACAATGTGAGCCATGCTCATATGCAAAAAATACACCAAATCTAGTAGACCCACTATGGTGGCGAAAGCTATAAATTTCCCCTGGTAGGGGCACTCCACTTGCTCTCTTAGTTGAGAGATACCGCTAATATACCAACACATCCCTCTCTACTACTACCCACCTCAAAATTGAGCATCACTCTAGGGCAGGCCCAGTACAAATATCTCTCATCTTCTACCCCATATTTCCCAACTTTCCTCATGAACTCCTCTCAAGGCCACATCAAATCGCTACCACGAGTTAGTTAACTGCATGCGAATATTTTCTATATTCCTCCACCTATCCTCCATTTATAGCTTTACTAAGGATATTTGTATGGATGGCCTATCCTCATGATCATGATGAATTTCTTGTTTCCCTACACCCTTTGGCCCTACATGAGTCACCCCATTTGTTGGTATCCTCAACACCATCATTGGCGCTATGCCCACCAACTCATATCCACTCATTCCCATGTCTACACACAAAAAAAGGGGTACCCATTCATAACCTATATAAATCCATAAGAATAAATGTGATACAAAAAAGAAGGAATAAAAATAAACCATAAAACTCACCTAGGAGACTCCACTACTCTCTGGGGGAAAGGACCATATCTGGATCACCACGGTAGTCCATACCTACAAATGGGAAATGTAACACTACTTTTTATAACTTTTTCCACTACCTAACAAATTGTGGGGTGAAAATTAGTCTTGCACTCATAGGATCTAGCACCTCACCCCATCAATGCATTTGAGGCTCTTACAATCCCCCCATCCAAACATCCTATCGCAATAGTTGTGAAATCACCCACTCATAAAATAGGCAGCATAGGACCGAGCCAAAGTAAAGTCCCCTCCTCAATGGGTTTAGCATTGTGAGATTTGTGCTACCATTATATCTCTCATAAGAAAGGCTCATGCAAACAACCTCCCATGGAGCACCTGTTCCATGACCATCATCTGGTCATTGATGATCCGATGGGCCCCCAGGGATCCATAAATATGAACTATCATCATCACCAATTCTTAGGTGACTAAGTCTTCTATCACATGAATACATATGGACCCACCCTCTCACCCCTCTAGCCCAATACAATGTTACTTAACTAGTTGATCAATTGACCTCCCATCATCAAGACAAGGTAATAAATTAGCCATTTCCCCTCAAATAGGAAGACCAATTTAGAAGTAAATATTTGCGAAGGATCTCAATTCCACTGGATGACCCATCACCATAAATTGCTCCTCCTTAGGATGCCATATCCATATAATATTTCTAATTAGCCCCTCATTAATGAAAAATGTGAGACAATCAAAGTACTTCGTCAAACCAAAGATGGCCAACACATGCCAAGATGCAAGGTATGCCCTCACCTCAATGCTAGAACTTCATAGTCTTTCTCATGCTAGTGAATGGGCATGGCTCTCCATTGTGCATGCACCTAAAAAAACCAAAAGCAAAGACAAATGTCATTTTTTTCTCTAATCAATTAATATTCACAACTTGGCACATCACATTCGTGTGGTTCACTTGATTAGTCAGTGAACAATCACACAAACATGTTGTGTGAATATCCACTAAATAGTCATGTGAATTGCATGCCTGAACAAGATAACATATGCACAAGTTATATCTATGACTGTTCACTGAACATTCATTCCATTCACATGACTTTCCAATGAACATACACATGAACAATTTTCATGACTATCCATGAATTTGCACGATTGTCCAATGCATTATCGTGATTTTTTTTGTGGTTGTTCCAATAACAATCACTCCATTCATGTGAGAGACCATTGAATAGTTTCTCAATATTGTGTGTGAATTCCATGGTTTCCCACATGAACATATGGATCACTTAAAAAGAGCTCATATGGGCCTAAATTCACCTGCTATCCTAAAAAATGAATGCATAAAATGAAAGATTGATTCAAGACCCCTTACTTAGCTCTTGCAGACTTGAAAATTTCTCACATGTGCATGTACAATAGATTTCAAAAGATTGTGGGATCCACACGCTCACATACCAACTTAGAAAAGTACAATTAATTGACCTTTGTGGGCCCCACCCCATTTTATCTGGTCTAGTTCCAAAGTTCCTTATAAATATGAAAGAGCTCAAAAGCTCCATTTTTAGAACCGGTTGTCCTATTGGATTCATGACATCACTACCTCCAATGATGAATGATTCGTTTATTTTTCCCAAAAATTCACTCTAGGGTCATTTTCCCCACCAAAATTTCAACAGACTGGTATGTGAGCTCGCTAGCTTTGTTTTTTATACCATTTGCACCATCTGATTTTTTATCAACACAACTTTCACATCTAGTATTTGATTTCACAAGTGTGGTTATTTGATAGGCAACCCTCTTTGTCTCTTTATTGCACATGAAAGGCCATTGAACCTACCCCTTTAGGTATATACTTCTTCAAACTAGCATGTTTTCACTCCCTCTGAGATCAATGCATTTACCAGTATCACTCCCAACAAATATTCCTTTACGGTTCTCATTTCCTTACTACACATGCAACTTCACTTAGTTCCACATGCATTCTGTTACTTCTAGATGGTAGCACTTCATGACCCCCATGGGTTGCCTAAATTTTTAGCTCCACTTGCATTAGAGGCACCCATGTTATTTATTCACATAAGACATGAGTCCAAACAGTATACATCCCATAGAATGAACCTCATACTTCTTACTCCTCATAATGTTGACCCATCCCCTAGGACTCCCAACAATTCACACTTTTTATGGTTAGTTATGATGAATGTGGTACTACATTTTCAATGGCCTCTCATCTCCCTCAATATCAGTAGACCATCTACATTCCAATTTATCATTAATTTACCCCCACAAAGACCCATCCAAAGGGGCCCCTTCCCCCATCCACTCTCACTGCTCTCGTCTCACATGGTCGAGCCATTTGATAATATGACAAGGGAACCCATCTACATGCTTGTACTTTACCCAATTTTTTTACATTCTTTCAGTCTTTCATTCACTAGAAAATGTAAAAAGATATTCTTTACTCAAGAAGCACTAATACTCATACCATTGCATCTGATGGAACCACTTTGAACCTAGTGACAATCCTAGTCTCCCTTGGTTGGAGCATCTGCACTAAGTCACTTGTTCCTGCATAATTGTAGTTGATTGCAACACTTCACGTATCCCAGTACCCATCACTATGATCCCCAGAATTTCCTCCATCATCTAACTATCCATTTACATCCACTTGCCCCAATCTCAATTTGATAAAAACTTAACATATCTAGTTTCCCCCATGAAACCATATTATTTTATGTCCAATTGGTTTTTTTATTACTGTCATTTTCAACCATAATCTATGCTTCTCCCAAGGGAAGTTCTATGTTATCCTCATAACCACCTCATTTGAAATTGTCACAAACATCCAACATTGCAATTTGGTATCCAGCTTATCCTCAATAAATTTCAAGGGATACCTTGTCCTTTGCGATCACGTCATCATTCCCGTTGACACCGACTTAAGTTTTCTTGTAATATTAAGGTATCTTGATTCACATTTGCATCAACAATGACAAACCTTGGACAGGAAAAAGAGAGTCACCATTGCTCTCTAATTTTGTTGACCCCCCTAATGTTCATCATTAACTCATATACACATCAAGACAGGTCATACCTTGCGACAGTTGCATCTTTGATTTCCAATCAAAGACCGCTGGGCTTGATAGGCTCACAATTCCCTTAAGTATGAGCACTTTCCATAATTATTTTCTTCACATTCCAAGGAACCCTCTCTTCAAAGAGGTCATTTATTATTATTGACATCTCTAAGGAATATGGATATTTCTACTCCATAGATTCTCTATTTAAATCATCCTTAGTGATATTTCTAGAACACTTATCATGCTCAGACAAGAGATTCCAACATAGTGTTTCCTATTGTAATGTATTTTTCTAAATTCATGAGCATGGGATATGCCTGTCTTGTTTGTAGAGATAAATTGTATATCCAAGGATGATTGGTTTGTTTACATGTGGCTTCTCATCACTCCTCCATAGTATGTTTCTCTCTCTCTCTCTCTCTCTCTCTCGTGTGTCAATTTACAAGTGTGAAAGAACAAAAAATGATGATGCATTTCAGATATATAGTAACTCCTAACCTCATACATTAGGGGGGATTTTTTATCACATACAAATTGCTCATAGAGCTATACAGATGATCAATGGATAGAACATCACTACAACATCACAATTACTACCTTATGGCATTAATCTTGCACCTCAAAAGGAGGGAAAAAAACTATATAAAGTGGGTTTTTATTCACTTGCATGGCCTGTCAATGAGAATTTTCCCAAATTGCATGAAGTTTGCTTCTATAGTTGTGCAAGCCTACAATACACAACATCTCAGCTAATTTTGGTGCATTTAAGGTAGAAAAGCTATCTAAGGTAATCCTAGCCCAATATACAAGAAGGCATTGAGATCCATTACCATTTATGATCATTCCTTGGGTAGTTACAATTCTCCTCATGCATGGGGATATACAATTCAAACTAATTTCTTTCACACTTGGAACTAATTTTAATGAAGCTTGAAGTAAACACATAAATAGAAGCCATGGAGTAGTAATTCAAGAGGAAGATTTTAGAAAGGTTATGATGATGGGATAAACATTGAGACCTCCTTTCTCATGCCTTCATATTTACGATTCATACCCATGTGATTTTTCTTGAGCTCTTCCCTTGAAGAGGGAAGAACATTTCTTCACATTTCACTTGAGAGAGAGAGGATACTTGGAGAGAAAAAGAACCTTCCCATGGGTACATTTCAAATTATAAAATTATAAAATTTAAATTATGATCTTCAAATCTGACTGATGGATACATATGGGTACATTTCTTCACAAGAGTTTTGAGTCCCCGAAATAATAATGTCTTTTTTTTATTTGATGAAAGCCCAGAGTGCCTGGATAGTTAAAAAGGGGATGAAGTGCCTAATAAATTTAATACTTTGAACATTGCAAATAATAAAATACATCACTGGTTGCAAGACAGAAAAGGACAAGAGTTATATGGGGCTACGATTCCATGAGAGAGGAGGCTAAAGGGGCTAAGTCTTTTACTATTATTTTATTCACGATCTTGGTTTTAATTTAGAAAAGTGGTTACATGAGATTCTTGGGGGAAATTCCATGTGGTTCTTGATTGCATATAATTATATAAACACCTCTTGTGGGATGTTTGGGGTTCCTCCTTCTCATATTTTTATCTTCCCCATTTGATATTTCAATCTATCATTTGATTCATTTGATCTGGATACGAGACAAACAAGGAAAAGAGATAGGGGGATATGATTCCACAAGAGAGGGGGCTTAAGGGGATAAGTCTTTTTATTATTATTTTATTTACCCATCTTGGTTTTAATTGAGAAAAGTGAATACATGAGCTTCTTAGGGAGGCCATGTGGTTATTGGTTCTTGTAATTATATATAAACTTTGCTTATGGGTTGTTTGGGGGTTGTTCCGCGCTAATCATTTCATTTTGAGAATTTCTCATTTCACTCTTGCTAATTTATGTTCTCTTGGGCTGAGCATGGAAACAAATGGATAGAGGTAGAGAACCATTGCTATATGGGTGTAAGAAATTATTGTTCATTCCAAGAGGTAATGGATGCCTACATGCATGAGATTGATGGAAGTTTGGAAAGAACTATCTAGAGCTCAGAATCCTTGGAGCTTCCAGCATGGAAATTTCTTGACCAGTAGAACTAGATCCCTGGAGAGAAATGGAACAACCTAAGGGACTGCATGACAGAGAAATGGGTCCATTTCTTTGGGTTGTGCAAGATGAAAGGTAAAGAGAGATAGAAATTAGGATTGTTGTGTGGTTGGAAAAACATGAGAACACATTAGCCAACTACTTTGTGTTTTAGATTTGGCCCAGAACCCATCCTTGAGGGTTCATAGCCCTGGCTCGGGGGTGACACTGCAGTTGAGAGTAAATGAACAATAGTGTATATGGTTGGGTGGAATGTCCTTGGTCTGCAACCAGCTAGTGAATTCTTTTGATTAAGATAACTGCTCTTTGTCATGATTTCCCTGTTGATATATTTATTTCTGTTGTGTATTAATTGTTATCTCTGAGATTCATATTTTATAATATGCATGCTTGCTGGTTATTTTTGTGCATGGCATTATATTCATTTATTTTATGTTGTAGCATGAATATTGATTATTGCATGTGATGTTATCATGTTTCTTTCATGATTCTCTATAAATTAAATGGTATCAGAATTTGAAATAAGTTTTGAAGTGACTTTTTGGAGTAACATGTTTGGCCTGTGGGTGGCTGGGTACGTTACATATTGGTATTAGTGCTTCTGGTTGAAACATTGGACTGGTATGGGCCAAAATGAGTGTGAATTAGGTAGATTCGCTGTCACATATTTCGATCTGTGAGAATTTGGTGAAAATGGTAAAAAATTAGAGAGAAACTCTGCAAATTCATGAGCATACTCAAGTTTTAAATAATCCAGAATTGTCTAAGAAGTTAATGGATTTGATTTGCGGAATTGCAGAACTGAATTCAACCTGAAAGGAAAAACAAATCAGATTTTAATGATTGTTGTAGCGTGGGGCTGAGCTCATAGATTCGATGACTGAGATCATGTTCAATCTTGAGATCAATGGCCTAGATTCATCCTTAAAAAATTTAAAAATTTGTTAAAGTTTTGAAGTTTGGCAAAGTTACCGGATCGATATCTGAGATTCATTTCGACAGTTTGGAAAAGGAGGAATATGGATGATCTGTACTCGTTTTTGGCCATTTGGGAAGTTGGATAAAATCAACAGTTGAGATAATATTGGTTGGGAGATCAATGACCTAGATTCACCTAGGTTTTGGTCGAAATTGTCTAAGTGTTGAAGTTTTCCATCTAATACCGTCGATGGTCGATGGATCGGGGATTGATGAGTTTGGAGAAGTGTTAAAGTTCGATCAATTGACATATGAGATCACCGATAGCCAATGGATCAGGGATCGACGAGTTTGAAGAAGTGTTGAAGTTATACCAAAAGAAATCTAAGATCATCGATGGCTGATGGATTGAGGATCGATGATTTTGGGTGAAGTTTCATTCGACCAAAGGAAATCTCTAGTTGCCAATGGCCGATGGAGAAAGAATGGTGATGATGTGTCATTCCACGTCAACCCAATTGATGCCTCAAGATGACGTGACATGCCACGTCAACATCCATGTGTCATGCCACATCAACATAGTTGCCACATTAGCCAATAGAGTTGGTCGATGGTCAACGGTTGGGTTGGATGAATTGAGGAAATGTTTTCGACAATCATTGGAGATCGTTGATTGTCGATGGGTTGATGATAGAGAATCGACCGAAGTTATTGGGAGTTCATTCTCCAACGAAGATCATCGATGAATGATGAATGATGGAAAAGTCAATTGGTTTGGAGTTGCGTGCAAATCAGTTGTCAAGGAGTTGGGATGATGGCTAACGCTCGGGTCAATAGTTTGGGGAAAGTATTGCACACACCAAAGGAGAACGTTGGTTGTTGATGGCCGATGATCGGGTCAGAAGTTTGGGGAAAGTATTGCATGTGCCAAAGGAGAACGCTGGTCATTGATGGAATATGGAGTGCAGATCAATGGTCCATATTTTTTTTGACTTGAGATCGACGGTGCAAATTGCACTCAGGAAAAATTGTTCCACAACTTCAAG
>ML806480.1:47439-59138 GCA_009831015.1 Picea engelmannii
AGTTTCTCGCAATATTCCTTTGAAATTACTATCACAATTGTTCCAAGATCCAAATTGACCCACAGTTCTGAATCTACAAGGAGGTATTCCATTTTAATCTTCCACAACTCAAAATTATGGCCATTAAACTTCTCAATCTCAATCCTAGAACTAATTTTCATTATTTCAAGCACACATCACTACCTTACAACTCTCACTAGACCTAGGTTTAGCACTTACACAAGAACAAATTGAACCCTTAATGAAAAAGGAGCCCCCCTAAATCCAAGACATGCTCTTATTCATATATAATTAGATCCAAGATCTGCTCAATCTTGCTATGATACCAAATGTAGGGAAATATAAACCAAATAGGAGAGAGAAGACATAATCAAAAAAAAAATTAAACCATGAAAATCACATATAATACATAGAAATTTACACTCGAAACCCTTAATCGGGAAAACCATTAACAATGCTTGAGAAACTCCCGCTCCTTTTTGTCTTATTCATTCACTGAATAAAGAGTTACATGACTAAGCTTGGTCCACACCTAATACCAATTCATCATCCTACTCTCTTTATTAATTACAAGAAAAACTCTACAACCATTTTGGCTTCCTCTTCATGATCAACACAGTCTCTCTACCAAGTAGTAACAAGAGATTTATACCATATTACATAATTCCATATATTTATAGGCATATTCTACATGTAAAACCCTAATTTGTGGCACCCAAAACGGTTATAGATCCATGAATATGATTGGATAGAATCTTGTGATGCTCAAGATTCTATCACTAGTTTTGACCACCAATCTAATACCATCTGACTTTGAATTGACCATACAATCGACTATTGTGACTGCTAGTCTACTAAAGATAAGAAATATTAGTTAGAGGAGTTGTTGTAGGAATACAAAAAAGTTTTTTATAAGCCTAAAGGGTTAGTACCTAAGAGGGAAGTGGAGCATGAGATAAATTTATTGCTTAACTCCCCATTGCCAAATATTGGGATGTACATATTGTCCATCCTATTGGATAACTAGTTGCAGTAGCTACTGGAGCAGGGAGTAATTGGAATAAGCACCTCCCCTTGTGGGTCACCTATCATCATAATATCCAATAAGGATGGGACTTGGAGAATGTGTATCGGGTACGAAGATTTTAACAAGAACACCCTCGAGAATCGCTACCCTCTATTTAGGATTGATGATTTATTAGACCAATTGCAGCATGTCAAGTATTTAAAAGTTTTTGTAGGAATACAAAAACGTTTTTTAGAAGACTAAAGGGTTACTACCTAAGAGGGAAGTGGAACATGAGATAAATTTATTTCTTGACTCCCCATTGCCAAATATTGGGATATACATATTGTCCATCCTACTGGATAACTAGTTGCAGTAGCTACTGGAGCAGGGAGTAATTGGAATAGGCACCTCTCCTTGTGGGTCACCTATCATCATAATATCCAATAAGGATGGGACTTGGATAATTTGTATTGGGTATGAAGATTTTAACAAGATCACCCTCGAGAATCGATACCATCTATTTAGGATTGATGATTTATTAGAACAATTGCAACATGTCAAATATTTCACGAACTTGGATCTCAAATTGGGATACCACTAGGTATGAATTAATGAAAAATACACCTATAATACCACCTTGAAGACAAGGAAAGGTCTATATAAATGGTTGGTAATGCCTTTTGGTTTATGTAATGCACAAGCTACATTTATTCATTTGTTGAATGATGTATTTCATCCCTTTCTAGATTCATTCATGATAGTATACTTACATGATATATTGGTTTATATCTCTACCTATGAAGAACATATATCACATCTCATGTAGGTGTTAGAGACTCTAAAAACAAATTAGCTACATGCTAACCTTATGAAATGTGCTTTTTCTTAGTAATCATTGGTGTAATTGGGGTATGTGATTGGTGGAGGGGAACTCAAGATAGATCCCATGAAGATGGAGGCCATCCTCAAGTAGCTCATTCGTACTAATGTCATTGGAATTAATATCTTTGTTGGGGAAGTGCAATACCTATGGAAGTTTATAGCATCATTTTAATCTATAACTACACCACTTCATGTCATAACAACTAAATATAAGAGTTTCCAGTGGGGGAAGAATCAAGAGAAATCTTTAGATGAACTTAAATGGAAGATCAATCAAGCACTAGTTCTTGCATTGGTTAATTTGCATAATCCTTTCGAAGTGGAGACAAATGAAAGTGGATATGCTATGGGAGAGGTCTTGATGTAGGGAGGTATGATAGTATGCTATCATTTTGAAATGTTTCATGGTAGAGTTTTGAACTACCGTATGTATGATAAATAACTCTATGCCCTGGTTTAAACTATTAAGAAGTGGAAGCACTATCTAATGGGAAAGGAAACCATCATCCACACTAGTCACCAACCATTGCAATACTTGTAGGTCTAGAGTAAGATTCAACACACTACAAGTGGATGGGGATTTTGCAACAGTTTTATCTAGTCATCAAATATAATAAGGGGAACACTAATAAGTTGGTAGAAATTCTTTCAAGGACACCCACATCCAAGATTGCAACTTTGAGAATTTAATGCACATAGAACCTTTTACCCATGATTCATACAAAGAGGCATACACAAATTACAACTAATTTAAAGAGGTGTTTCAATAGCTATAGGGCCAAATTCAGTCGAAGAAGGTGACAAAAAGGCTAGCTATCATCTCTAGAATGGGCTTCTTTACAAGCTAGACAATCTTTTTGTTCCTAAAGGTATAGATTGCATCTTATTAGAGAGGCTCACACCTCCAAGGATGCAAGAAATTTTGGTCTTGGGAAGACAATTGCCAACTTATAGAGATATATGTGTTGGCCTATAATGCAAGAATATGTAGCTCTATTTATTACAATATGCATACTTTATTATACAAGCAATCCTAGTAACAAAAAAAAAGTATTATAACATCGCTTACCTGCACCCACTGGACCCTAGGATAACATCTCCATGGATTTTGTGGGAGGTTTTCCAACAACCAGGAAGGGATATGATTATATATCTGTGGTAGTTGATAGGTTCAACAATATGTTCATTGTTGTGGCTTGAAAAAAGACCATCAAAGGAAAATAAGTAGAAAACATGTTGTTTGAAAAGGTTTGTGTGTACTTTGGGATACCAAGGAGCATCATCTCGTATAGAGAAACTATATTTCTAAGTTCCATTTGGACTACATTTTGGGAGAATATGGACACTAAGTTGAGGAGATATATAACTTTCGATCCACAAAAAGATGGGAAAAAAGAAGTAGTCGTTAGGACATTGGTTCATCTTTTGGGGGGTTAAAATCAAAAGAATCCAAAGACCTAGGATGGAAATTTGATTTATATTCAACACTCTTATAATTAAGCAGTCCACACTTCTCTAAGTAAGTTCCCTTTCCAAACTTTCTTTGGGTATTTTCCACTATCATGCTTAGATGTTGTATATGGACAACAAGGAGTGACGAAAGACATCACATGAAAATATTTGAAAGATCTATTTGCAAGTATATGAGACATTGGAGAAACCACAATAAAATTACATGTCTCAGCATGATCAATATATAATTGAGAAAACATTCAAGGTGGGAGATAAACTTTGGTTGCATTTGAGAAAACAAAGGCCATAAGGCCATGGTTAGTGGTAAGAAGATCAAGTATTTGTGATATGGTCCTTTTGAAGTAGTGGAGAAGGTGGGTGATGATTCATATAGAATCATTCTACTCCCATATATTTGCATTTACTCAGTAGTGAATGTGTTTAAAATCTAAAACTCTATGAGCCTTTCATGTTGGATCAAGAAACTGATGAGTGGGTCCTACCTACCATATAGGACTTACGACAAAATTCTCACGCTGAGTTGGTAGAAGATATAGTTTTGCATAAGAAGTCTATAACTACTAGACATGGGTAGCATGAAATCTAGTAGGTTGGGTTGAAAGGGAAACTTCCAGGCAAGGCCAAATGGTACTCCAAGGAGAAGGTAGAGGGGAAAATTCCTTACCTCACTAAGTAAAATATTTTGGGGTCCAAAAGCTTCCCTAAATGGGGAAGTATGATCTAAAATGGATTATTATAGAATATTTGATTTATCTTGGTACATTATGGGTGAAAAAATTGGAGCAATTGTCTTGCAAGGCCCATTTTAGGGGTGGGTCCTAGTCTAGTGATTTGGGGTATGAAAACTTCCATAGCTTGTTTCAGGCATCAAGTGACATCTTTTGGGGTAAAAACCTTTCAATCCTATATCGCAACATTGTTATACACACATAATTATTTCCAACATGGAAAAAAACACCTCAATCAGAGTTCATATGTGGAAGTTTTCCTCGCACAAGTTGACCTACCCAGTTGACCACCATGGTACTGAGTGGATGCCATGTCATCGTGTCATCCTTTTGCAAAATTCTAACTGATCTTGTCATCGTCACTCCCAAAGATAATATCATCTACATAAACTTCAATTATCGGTATGTTATCTCGATCTACTTTTATGTAGAGATTGTTGTCTTTATTTCCATTTATGAATCCTTTTGTTGTAGATACATTTCCAACCTTGAATACAATGCTCTGGGGGCCTGCTTGAGTCCATACAATGCTTTCTTCATCCTGCAAACATAATCTTCTCTTTCTGATATTATAAACCCTTCAGGTTGTTTGATGTAGACTTCTTCTTCTTCTAATTATCCATTTAGAAAGGCTAATTTTACATCCATCTGATACATATTGATTCTTTTGGAACATGCAAAGGCTAAGATCAATTTGATTGTTTCCATCCTGGTAACTAGGGAAAAGGTCTCTTCAAAATATATACCTTCTTCAAAATTGCTTGGTTCAATTGCAGATAACAATGGTATGTATCTTTTCTCAAGTGAAAGTATTCTTCTTCAGGTTTCAACTCTTGCATCTGTATTCCCAATAATCTGTTCTAGTGGGTTCTTTTTCTACACTCATCGGTTAGGTGTATTAGGAGGTATTTGTTTCTCATATTCCTCTTGCTTTGCTTCTGGATACTCTTATTCTTTTTCTTCTTCTTCTATTTATTCTTCTTTTAGATATTCCTTGTCATCCTTCTCTTCTGAATCTTTGCTTCCTTCTTTTCCCTTCCATACATATGTCTCGTCAATCGTTACATTGATGTTTTCCACAATTATGTTGAGTCTTGTACTGAAGCATTTATATGTTTTTATCTTTCTTGAACAACCAACTAGTATGCCCTTATCAACTCGGGATTCAAATTTTCCAAGCCTGCCATCTTCTCTTTTGATATAACATTTGCTTCCAAATACTATGAAAATTTTCACATTTTCCATTCTCCGTTTCCACAAATCGTAGGGAGTATTATCAATGTTACTTCTGAGCATTCCTTTGTTCAGGATATGAACTGATGTATGTACTTGTTCCCAAAATATCTCACTTAGCTTGGAATCTTTGAATATGGCTCTGGCCATTTCTTGTACTGTTTTGTTCTTCTTTTAGACAACTCCATTTTTATGAGGTGTCCTGGCTGCTGAGAACTATCTCTTTATTCCATGTTCTCCATAGAAATCCATGAATTCCTTTGATGCAAAATCTCCTCCATTTTCTGATCTCAAACACTTGATTTTCAAATCCATTTCAGTTTCAGCCATCTCTTTATATATATTGAAGTGATCGAATGCCTCTGAATTCTTCCTGAGAAAGAAAACCGTAGTCATTCTTGTGAAGTCATCAACCAATATCATACAATATTGTTCGTCATTTAATACCTTCATTCTTGTAGGTTCACATAGGCCAGTGTTTAAAATATCCAATGGTTTTGTCATGGAGTACTCTTTTGATTTAAACGTGGTCCTATTTTTTTTTCCTTGTAGACAATGCTCACATAAAGTATTTGTTGGCTTTGAAATCTCAAGCATTTCTTTCACTGCTTCCTTTCTACTAATTTTGACAAGGTTATCAAAGTTCATGTGACCCATTCTTTTGTGCCAGAGCTAACTTTCATTTTTCTTTCCTAAGAAACATATTTCCTTTCCAATTTCATTCAGGACATATATGTTGCTTGGGGTTATTATAGTTGTAGCCACAAACTTTCCTGATCCTTCTTTCCTTATCTCACATTTTTATGAGTCAAACAAAATTGTGTGTCCTTGATCACACATTTGACTTACACTTAGTATATTGTGCTTCATATCTTCGACCAGTAGAACATTTTCTTCCTTGGTATCTTTGCTTCCAAGCTTGACTCTACCTCTACCTATAAATATGGTTGAGTTATCATTTCCAAATGAAATTAATCCATCTCGTTCCTTCTTTAGGGTCATAAACATGTTCTTGTCACATGTCATATTCTTTGAGCAACCATTCTCAACATACCCCCCACTTTTCTTGTGTGGCGCTTGTAGAGAAAGCAAGTATTCTTCATTGTTGAATTGATCCTTCTTCCTTCTCCATATCCTTTGTGGTTCTTGTCTAATATTTTTCTTTGGTTCCTTTGGAGGAACAATCAGTCTACAATACTTGGCCATATGTCCAAAATTGTTTCACTTGTAGCACTCTACTTCATTTCTTATTGAACATAAACTATTGTGATTTATGTTTTGTACTTCATGTGGATTTCAAGGATAATTGTTGTTCGAATAGCCTTCATAGTTTCTTCTCTTATTGGCATAGGATCTATAGTTTGTAGCATTATGTCCAAAATTGTTACAAGAACAACATAAACCAAGAAAAATAGTTTGATACCTGGATGTAGGGGATCTTTTGAATGGTGTTTCTCTTCTAAAGTCTTCTTCTTCTTGAGATGTTGTTGATTGTTTATTATGTTTTCTGAATCTTCTAGGTGGTCCAGTTCTTATTTTATTTTCTTCTTGAGTCTTCCTGTATTCTTGGTTCTTGATAGTACCTCTAATAATTTTTGCATAGTTGTTTTGTTCTACTTCCTATTATGTCGTCTTTGAGCTCAAACATTTCTCAATCTGCATCTGGTTGTATCCTATCCTATACCTGTCAAAGTATGGCCTTTGACTGTTGATGATCTCATCCAATATTTTGGTGTTTTTTTGTTGCATATCTTTATTTTGAAAATCTTTTCCTAAGGTGACTATTTACGCTTCTAATCTTTCAATCATCTTCTCCTTTTCTTCTAACTAACTTCTGAGTGTTTCTTCAATCCTTCTATCTTCTTCTACCTAGATTTTTAACTTTGTGATTATCTGCTCGATTCATTCTCAGTTGGAATTCTGAGATCCTTATTTCATCTTTAATTCTTCCTTGAGTGACTTGTTTTTATTTGTTTCTTTTCTCAGTTCTTCTAAGGCACTGATTAATTCTTCTTTGAGATCGAATTCTCCTTATTCTTTGGAATCTTCTTCATCATCATCTACTGCCATGAACATAATTTTTTTTGAATCATTGTCACTATCATTACCCTCATCTGATGAGGATATGTCTTCCTTTGAGTAGAATTTTTTCTTGAAGAATTTCTTTTTGTTCCTTCTCTTGTCCCCTTTTTTATTTTTATTTTTCTTCTTAGGATCTCCTTCTTCACCGCTACCTTTATTCTTAACATAAGGACATTTAGAAGAAAAATGAGCAATACCATCACAGTTAAAACATTTCAATGGAAGCATACCTTTGTACTTTATGGTTCCTCTTTTCAACTTTATTACGAAGTTTTCCACTTCTTTATCTTCCTCTAAATCATCCCTACAGCTAGAATCTGGCTTTGACTTTTGCTTGTTTTGCTTATTTTGCTTCTTGGATGCCTTGAACGTTGCTTCCTTTGTGACTGTGTTTTCTCATTCTATCCTTATTTCATAAGTTGTGAATATTCCATATAGCTCATCCATGCTTAAACTGTCAAGATATGTTCTTTCTTCTAGGGATGATATCTTAGGATCAAATCTCATAGGAAGAGATATTAAAACCTTTTGAACGATCATTGATTCACAAATTTCTTCAAAATATATATCAACATGTCATTGTCACATCAACCTGTCATTATCACATCAACCTGTAACTGATCATTAACTATGCATCAACTATGCATCAACTTGTAACTGGTTACTATCCCTTTCATTGTATATGTCACTGATATATCAACTAATCCACTCATATAGACTATATCAACATCAAATATCCAAACCATGTACCTGAATGTACCTCAAACATGCATCATACAATATACCATAAGATGTGCCTCAAATATATGCCACTATCACAAATATGTGCCTCTAACAATGAACCATAACAACCATACACAATGTACAAGGGATATGTCTCAAGAATGTATCAATGACACCAAAACATGGACATCAACCATATGCAACCATATACCAAAAGAACCTCCAAAACATGCCTCAAGAATGTGCCATACCATCCATAATACAAGTCTCAACCAAACATATAAAATTCATACCTTTACTTATGAACAAGACCTGGTGCATATCATCACAAACCAACAGACCAACCTCTACAAATCATCTTCAACAAACAAGAGATTGCATCTTCTTCAATGGATTTTCACATATCTGCGAGTTTCTTCGCTACTACCCATGGATATCTATTCTTTTCTCCATGGTATCCCACGTACATCCGCGCCCTTCTAACCTGCAACTTGCATATACCTCAGAAACTAGGGTTACTCACATTTTTTCAACCCTGAGACTTTCACCTTCGACCTTCCTTCGCACCCTCAGACTTGATATCTCATATTCCCCAATAAACCGAAATTTCTTCGCAAGAAATATAATCAATAGAGATGTGTGTGAATTGTATATGAAAGACACCTTGAGGGGTATTTATACCTTTTCTAAGTAACTTATTTCCTTAGTTTAGTGGTTTCTTGTTACAACCACTTAACCCTTTCATTAATTGTCTTGTAACAAACTAGGGGATTTGTAACCCATCTTTGGGGCTTCCAACTTCATGACCTCATAACTCCTCAACTATGAGGAACCACATGGCGTACCACCTATAACCAAAAATTAAATGACAGGGAATATCCATCTATGAGTGTGTTACTTTCATTTACAATGTCGTTCATGTCCTTATTCCTTAAACAACTTCGGGTTCCATAACCACACCTGTAGGGATTCTTGTAGACTTCTTCAAGGCATCTTCTCATGAGGGCCATGCTTAGAGATAAACCATAAGGGGACTACTTTGGAGACTTCTCCAAATACACCCATCACTTTTGTTGACATCAATGACAACCACTACTTGTTGACATCAATGACAACCAACTATCCAAAAATCAACCCCCAACCATCAACCATCGACAATCATATATTTCCTTTCGACGCATGAATATTTCTCCACACTTTATTGATCGTTGAACATTGACCATTGTTGATCGGAATTTTCGTTTGGATAAGCCCAACTCTTCTCCAAACTCGTCGATCCAACCATTGGACATCAATGACTTATGTTGGTGAACTTCAACACTTAGAAATTTAGACCAAAACCAAGTGAATCTAGGTTGTTGATCTCCTACTCATAATGATATTGGTCATCAATTCTTCCCCAACCTTCCAAGCGATGAAATGAATCCATATCATCCATCTATTTCAATTTCCCAACCACTGAAAATGAATCTTGGTCATTGATCTTGTTAACCCTACTAACTCCGGAAAACTTTAGAAATTTTTAACTTTATTAAAATGAATTGGGGTTGTTGATCTCGAGATCAGACGTGATCTCGGCCATAGATTCTTCAAACTCTGCCCAGTTTGACAACGACCATTGACACATGATTTTTTGACCTTCCAGGGCAGATTCAGCTCTGGGACCTATAGATTCATGCCCCAAATCATCTCTTTGAATACTCTGATGAATTTAATACTTGAAATTTTCCCACGAATTTGGGATTTCTCTCTAATTTCTTTGTTTTTCCCCAAATTCACAACGAATTTTCCCAATTCACATCAGTTCTTGGCCTATACAACCTTGAAGTTTGAACCAGTGGATTTGATACCATAATGTAATGTCCCTCAACATAGTTGAGGTCCATTACGTGTGAAATACACATAAAATGAATTTTCTTCTGTCTAATTAATTTCGTGTATCTTACCAGCTACAAATTTTAACTATATTTAACTAATTCTAATACCATGAACTAAATGCATCTATAACATTCTAAAATGGACATAAAATGTAGCTAATAAACTCAATTACAACATCATATAAATCATTCTCATACACACAGTTCATGCACAACAATTTATCTCATAAATAAAACACATAAACAGATAAAACACTTTCTTTTAATTTCAGTTGTGCAACCAATTGCTTGGGAAAAACATTCCAACCAACCATAGACTTGTTGTTCCAAATCTAAACAACAAGTCACCCCCGAGATGGGGATAATAATCTACAAAAGAGGGTGGTCTCTCACTATCCACTCACAGCTTAGAAATCCACAACCCACTGGTATTATTCTAAAACTATCCCATTTTCCCACCACCTCTCTTCCTCTTGACCTCCCAAACCAAGGAATGTACCTCTTCATTGATATTGATCCCTCGAGTGTCCCATTAATTTATCAGCGTCTCTCTGATATAGGTAACCATGAATTTCTTCGTTGGGAACTCAAGGGAACTCGCTGCTAGGAAAACTACCAGCAAAAACAAGAAAACACTTGTTGCTATAATGCAACTCATACATGAGTTCAGTCTTTAGGCCTGGAAACCTGGATATTCAGTCTTCATCTAAAAAACACTCCAAAATTACTCCAGCATGCTCTAGAATTAACCCTCCAAGGTTTCTCCAGCTCCAAGCTCTGTTTTCTACTCTCTGCTTGTTATTCAAGCTCAAAACTTGATTGTCTAAAAATTATTGTAACAACCCATACAAATTTTCTCTCCTTTGGATTGCTTGCTTGACTCACACACTTCCCCAAGATAATTTTACTCAACCCCCATGCTCCCAGTAACTATGGGATGTGACTTCTCACACCCACCCTCTTACAATGTGCATTCAATGATTGGATTTGGGGACACTCAATCAGAAAAAAGAGTTTAATACATAATGATAATAAAATTCAGGAATGTGGGTTGGATTAATAGACATGGGTATTTCCCCCTTGGAACCCTCTTAGTCATTTTCTTATAAGCTCCCCTCTCTTGTGGATTAATTCATCCATCCTCTCTATCCATGTTGCCTTAGCAGCTGGAAACACATTTTATTTATTAAAATTCGGAAATACAATTTGCATATACATCACTTGGTCGTAGCCACACATTATATCTACGTTAAGAATTAATTAAACTGGGGATTATAGTGGGGACAATACACCTTGGGATACCAAGGAATATATCTATTTATCTTGTTTAGGCTTCAGTTTCCACACTTTTCTATTAGTTGTTTAGTTTCTGGAGTGAATCTATGAATAAAATCACCAACAAGTTTCTTCCCAATGTCCACTCAACTTGAAGTGGAGGAAAATTTTATTGGTGCTACTAGATGGACTACTTGACTACTCCTTTTCTCCATGTGACTATAAATTCAAGGTTGGTGTGGGGAAGTATTCTTTCCATTACTCCTTTAAAAATAATCTAGATTGTGGCATGTGGCTTTCTTCTCCCAACAAGATGCCACACTATGGCCTTTCTTCCCATACAATGAACATGCCTTTGAGTAGAAACAGTTGGAAGCACTATGTCACTTCCCTTTACAGTAATTATAAATAAGGATG
>ML806480.1:59192-75925 GCA_009831015.1 Picea engelmannii
GTTATTATTCTTATTGTTTCGAGTGATTTGTTTTCCACTTCTTCTAATGCTAGTAAAAGATTAGTCTTTTCACTTTCCTCGTCATTTCCCTTCCGCGATCTTCCACAAGAAGGATGGAATAGCGATGTGCTACCACCCTCATTTGTTTCTCATCTTTATTATGATAAGTAGGTCAATTATTCCATTTATTTTTCCTTCACAAATGTGATCTTGGTGTTTTTGGCCCTTTCCTTTCTACCATCGAAACACATTCCTTCACGCTTGACCCTCAATCCATCTACAATGGGGCTAAATATTCCTTGTCTTCTCTTTCCTAGTCCTTGTCCATCATATCCCATCTACCTTAAGAATTTCAAATCAATTTTTTTGGTATGGATTTCAAATCAATTCTTTTGGTATGGATTTCAAAGATTATTAAGGAAGAAATACCTTATGTAATTTGTATGTACATTATTGTATGATTGAGTAATGGAATCACTGTTTTTCGAGTGTTACATGGAATTTTTGGTTGAAGACCTCTAATAATTGTGTGTGTGTTAATTATCTGCAAGACTAAGTGTGTAGGTGTTAATATATAAATAGTGAGGAATCCCCTCTTCATGCGTGTGCGTGGTGATCCAGATTTAGGAGCGGAACGAAATGA
Organism: Picea engelmannii; assembly: GCA_009831015.1. Taxonomy (NCBI): domain Eukaryota; kingdom Viridiplantae; phylum Streptophyta; class Pinopsida; order Pinales; family Pinaceae; genus Picea; species Picea engelmannii. The sequence continues at coordinate 59,836 of ML806480.1, forward strand.
AACCACATATTTATAAAATTAACACAGAGACACAATGAAAAATAACGGATATACTGTAACGTCCCCGGCCACCCATGTCGGGCCATGCTATGCCAGAGAACTCTTTCGTTCTCTCTATGGAACATATTGTAACATACCCAGTATCCAACTGAGCTATGCCACATAATTTTTTCTAACTGCATGCAATTAAAAATATATACACACATAACTCTTGCGGAAGCATATATATATATATATAACGTAAACATCCAAATACATCTATAAATGCACGGATTCATACTAAAATAACAGTAAACATGTACATGCAGCATATACAGGAAATACCCATAAAAATAAACACAGTTGTAACCGCACATATGATAACCCATAAAAATAAGCACGTAAATAACAATGCAGCATGTAAATTTATCACACAATTGGCACTTATCTTGGTAATAATGTCACCAACTGCGTGCAGACCTTCCACGAACCTCCCATCCTTAGACCACACTGTTGATCACTCTCAACGGTGAGTCACCCCTGAGCTGGGACTAAACTACACCCAAGTAAATGGATTTCTAACCAGGCTAAAGTCTCATAGACAATAGGAAAGACTTTGTCACAGGTGCCAACTCAAACTAACAGCCTATAGTCCCTCATTCCCCACATGCCTATCCCACCCAGGAAGTGTGCCCCTTCTCTGCTCAACATTCCTTCGGCTGCCCCACTTCCTTTCCGGGCTTCAACAACAAGCCAGACAGGAAGTCTCAGAGCACTATAGCTGCAGTTTAGCACCTTTAGAAAATCAATTCCCATCAATTCTCTCACCCAGAGAATTTCTCACGGGCTTGACAACCCACCTTTTCAATATCCCAAGGGCCTGACAAACCGCTTCTTCAATCCATCTCCCAAGCCAACCGAATACACCAACACAAAATGGCTATGGATACAGGTTCATGTACAGTCATGAAGATACGACAGATAGATCAATGGGTGTGTGCATGCTCATGGATGATTGACTAGATGGTTGAATGATGGAAGGAGAAATGATGGGAAGAATGATGGAAAATATGGGAAAATGAAATAAGTCCCAACAATATGTATGCATGTCCCCAACTTGACACTTGTCATGTTGGGAGCTACTTTGGCCTACTTGTCCCCAACTTTAGAACTTAGGATAAAATAATTATCCATACTTTATGATTTAATAAATATTGATATAATATTCCTTTTTGGCTTAAGATCCCTAGCTTAGCCCTTTTCCTTAACTTTTAGGCCCCTCCCTTTCCCTAACTGGTGGAGTTTAGTCCCCCATCTTTTTTATCGTGGTTGATCTGCGCACAACCATGTATTTTATATTAATTATGAGACATATAAAAACATAGGCGCACTGGCCTTTAACATCTAGGCTCTCCAACCTAATCAAAACATAAGCATCCTAACTTATAATAACTGGCTCACCATCCTATAAATGAAACATATACACAAAAGGCTCCATGGCCTCAATATCGCACACACTTATGTTGTTGCACGCGGTATCCTGGAATGTGCACACTTCCTCCTTTTACTGCGCAGTACATGCACGCACTATGCCATGAAAGGTGCATACAATATGATATCAAACAACTCACCATCTTACATACATTTTCATTTACATTTATGTTTGGGTTCAGCCTAGGGATATTACAATCCCCTCCCCTTATTTATGCACTGTCCTCAGTGCATCATGTACCCATATACAAAACAATTTCAAAAATCATCAAAAAGATGTGGGTATTCTGCCCATTTTGCATCCTCATGCTCCCAAGTAGCATCCTCAAGACCGTACCAGGTCCATTGGACCTTTACAAGCCCTATGACTCGATTCCGGAGCTGTTTGATTTTTTGGTCCAAAATGCGTACCAGATGCACTTGAAAAGCACCTTCTTGCTCCACCTGTATCACATTCCAATCAATAACATGATTAGCACAATGTATATATTTCTTGAGTAATGATACATGGAATACATTATGAACAGACATAGAGGCAGGCAATGCAATCATATAAGCTAGTGGACCAATCATCTCTAGGATTTCAAACGACCCACAATAGTGAGCTGCCAACTTTGAACAATTTCCCAATTTCAAAGAACTTTTGTTGGCCTTCACTTTCAAGAATACATGGTCACCCACTTTAAATTCCCTGTGAGTTCTTCCTTTATCAGCATATATTTTCTGTCTGTCTTGGGCAACCTTTAAATTTTGTTTTATTTTTATCATTTTCTCCTCCATTTCCCTGAGCAAATCTGGCCCAACCAATGCTCTGTCTACTGGGTTATCCCAACTTACTGGTGTGTTTCACTTTCAGCCATAAAGTGCCTCAAATGGGCTCATCTTTAGAGATGCTTGGTACCCATTGTTATAAGAAAACTCTACCAAGTGTAGGTAGTCTTCCCATTTTGATGGTTTATCCATCACATACATCCTTAACATATCCTCAATCACTTGATTCACCCTCTCTGTTTTCCCATTTGATTATGGATGATAAGTTGTACTAAAATTCAAATTTGTTCCAAATCCATTAAATAATCCCTTCCAAAATTTTGAGGTAAATTTTGGATCTCTGTCAGACACAATTGTCTTGGATATGCCATGTAATCTATCAATTTCCTTCATATAAACATCAGCGATGTTGGTTGCCTTGTGATTGAGCTTAACTGGAACAAAATGGGCAGCTTTAGTAAGCATATCTACCACTACCATGATAGAATCATGTTGTTTGTTTGTTATGGGAAGTTTGGTGATGAAATCCATTGTTACAACTTCCCATTTTCACTCGGGAATGGGTAATGGTTGTAGCAAACCAGCTGGGTGTCTATGGTCAGCCTTTACTTTTTTACATTCCAAACATCTGGCAATAAAATCAACAACCTCTTTCTTCATGCCTGGCCAATACTATTGGCTCTTGAGAGCTGCAATAGTTTTCTAATATCTTGGGTGCCCAGCATAAGGTACGTTATGCATTTACCTCAATATCAGATTTTTCAATTCCTGAGAATTTGGTACATAAATTTTTCCCCTGTACATGAGAATTTCATCATTATCTAGCTTGTATTCTTCAATTGTTTGCTGCAAATTACCCTGTTGTAATTTTTCCACTAATTTCTTGTAATGCAAATCTAATTTGGAAGCCTCTAAAATTTTGTCTTTCAAATCTGATTGGTACATGCTAATGGTTGTAGCATGCATTTCATGCACTCTTCTATTGAGTGCATCAACCACTTTGTTCTCTTTCCCCTTGATATGCTTTATATCAAATTCATATTCACTTAGAAATTATAACCATATGGTTTTCCTAGCATTTAGAGTTGGCTGATCAAATAAATATTTCAGAGCATTATGGTTTGTCCTCAGCTCAAACCTTTTCCCCATGAGGTAGTGTCTCAATTTCCTCAATGCATGCATTATGGATGCCAACTCCAAATCATGAGTGGCGTAGTGTCTTTCATGCTCCTTCAACTTCCTTGATTCATAACATATAACAAACCCATTTTGAGTGAGGAATCCACCAAGTCCTGCTTTACATGCATCTATGCATACAATGAAGTCTTCATTTGGGTCTGCAATCCTTAGTATTGGAGAACTTGTCAATAATTTTTTCAAGTGTTGGAAACTCTTTTCACAATCCAATGTCCACTGAAACTTCACACCCTTTCTTTGCAAGGAAGTGATTGGGTGTGCAATCTTTGAAAATCCTTCAATAAATATCCCATAGTAGCCTGCAAGACCCATGAATGATCTCACCTCTGTCACATTCTTTGGCTTTGACCAATCTCTAATGGCTTCTATCTTCTTAGGTTCCACTGCTATCCCATTCTTTGAAATGATATGCCCCAAATAATGAATTTTCTTTTGATAAAATGAGCACTTGTTCATTTTGGCATACAATTGATACTCCCTTAATACTTGCAACACCATCCTCAAATGATGTTCATGCTCTTCCTCTGACTTAGAATATATAAGAATGTTATCCAAAAAGACAATGACAAACTTGTCTAAATATTCTCAAAAAACACCATTCATTAAGCACATGAAAACAGTTGGTGCATTTGACAACCCAAATGGCACCACTGTGAACCCATAATGACCATACATTGTCCTGAAGGTAGTATTGTTGATATCTTCCTCTTTAATACTTACCTAATGGTATCCTGACCTGAGATCTATCTTTGAAAATATCTTTGCATCCTTCAATTGATCAAAAAGATCATCAATCCTTGGCAGAGGATACTTGTTCTTAACAGTCACTTTATTCAACTGTCTGAAATCAATGCACAATCTTAATGTTCCATATTTCTTCTTCACGAACAAGACCGGGGCACCCCAAGGTGACACACTTGGGCGTATATACCCCTTTTTCAGAAGCTCTTCAAGTTTCATTTGCAACTCCTTCAGCTCTTGTGTACTCATTATGTAAGCAGTCTTTGACACTGGAGTTGCTCCAGGCATTAAATTTATAGAGAAATCCATATCTCTCTTTGGGGGTAGTCATGGTACCTCCTTGAACACATCTTCAAAATATTCCAGGACTGCATAATCTTCCAAATTTGGCACCTTATCTTTAGGTGTCTCTTCCATATGAGCTTCAAATATTTGACACCCTTTTCTGTAACATTTCTTCAGCTACAATGCTGAAATTTCTCAGATGGTTACTGCCTTGGGAATTTCTTTCACTTTTCTTAGGCTCCCTTCCTCATCCAAGCAAGTAAATGCCTTGTTATTATATTCTAGGATAGCATGATGTTGGTCCAACCAATCCATCCCAATTAGAAATTCATAGGAACCTAAAGGCAAGATTTTCAAATCTGCCCTGGTATTCAGTCCATTCATGTCCATAAGACATGACTTAACCATCTCATTAACTTTTCTTTTGGCTCCAATAGCTAGCTGCACTAACCAAGATTTTCCATGCTTGCTTCTTGGCAAATGCAAACTTTCCACCATCTTAGGATCTATATAACTATGACTAGCTCCTGAATCAATTAAAATAGCAATGGTTTGGCATTTTATCATACCTTCCACTTCAATCATATGTGATTGGTACTCTGCTTGCTTGTTGTCCAGGGATGCATAGATCCTTGGCACATTTCTGCCCATGTCCTCCACTGTTTCAGCTTGTTGTACATTGTGAACAGTCCTCCCTTTTTCACCTCTGTGAGGAGAATCTCTGAACATATGATGCCCTTTACAGCCCCAACATTGAATAGGTGGTTGCCTTGGCCTTTGACCTCCTACTTCAATCACTCTGGGTTCTCTAGAAGTTGGTTGTCCTTGAGTATTATTTATGAAGAATGGTGGCTTAGTTCCCTTCTTCCTCTGATCCATCTTGAATTTATTTTTGTCTTCCCAAGCTTTTTGGAGAGTTGGCCTTGCTTTCTGCTAATCATATAGGAATTTATCTTGCCTTATGGCCTCCTCCAATTTCTTGGGATCATCATACTGTATTTTTTCACTGATGAAGGATGGCAATCCACTCAAATACCTCTGAATCTTAGTTGCCTCGTCCTTGATGAAAGAGACATACTTCAACAGTTCTAGAAACCTTCTTTCATATTCATCTATTATCATACTCCCAAGCTTGAGTTCAAAGAACTCTTTCATTTTATTGTCATAATATCTCTTAGTCAATTATTTCTTCTCAAAATACTTCTTGAATTCCCTCCAAGTAACACTTTTCTCTTTAATGTGTTGCACCTACACAAGTTGATCCCACCACATTGATGCCTTTCCCTTGAGTTGATAGATGGAAATTCTACCTTCTTTATGAAAAGAATAATTATGCAATTGAAAATACTTTCTCATGCCCAACAACCATGTTTCTGCATCTTCATCCTTCTTTTTCTCACCATCAAATGTAGGCGGTTTGATTTTGTTCATTTCTCCTCATAGCTCATCCACCCCAGACCTCTTGTTCTTCCTGATAGGGGATGGACTTGAGCTTCTGTGTGCTCTCTTATTGGAATGCCTCGGGGAGTGGTGGTGATGTCTGCTAACACTTATTGTTCTTCTTTTCTCATCAGGAGGCCTGTGACTTCCAGATTTGCTTGAGCCACTCTCCTTTTCCAACTTATTTTCTATTTGGTTCAAGCTCTACAATAACTTCATGTTGAATTCATCCTATTGTTCCTTGGATCTCATAAGACTTTCATTATCATCTTTATGTCTTTGTACATCCTTTTGCAAATTTTTAATAGTCTTTGCCATATTCATGTTTTCATTCCTTTCATCTCCATGTCCACTGGAGTGTGTTCCTTCAATGCCCAAATGGACATCCATCCCTCTAATCTCATCCTCCTAACTATAAGTCTCCTGTGCCTCTTCCATTCCTTTGGACTCTATGTTGATCTTGATCTGATCTAGTTGTTGTTAACTCTGCAAAATGTGCAGCCAACAAAACTATATCAGGGTAACTGTTTCAACAATTTCATGAAAATATGAACCATTCTGGTTCAATAATATATATCAGAATTATTTCTTCTGATTTCCTGGAAATTTTAATTCCCATATCAATTTTTTGGGTGTATATTTATATTCCACTATCCAATACCTTTCCAACGCCTGCTCCCATTCTCAATTCAGAGTCTTGAGAATAAAGTTATGGCTATTTGAAATTTTCTCATTAATTTTTTTGTTCATTTTTCAACTTGGCGCAACTCCACGCTGTAATTATGCATTTTTTCACCTACTCCATTGGGTTTTTCATAGGATCTCAATTGGGTTTCTTCATATACATCTTATGGACATTTTTTCCTAGTTTCACGTCATTCTGGGTTATGGGCTGCTAATTACAGCCTGCTGAAATTCCAGACCAAAATACCATATTGTAATTGGTATGCTACAGGTACCTTCTTTGCCATATTAAACACTTTTAACATGCCCAAAAATTTAATCCAAATTTTGGAATGTCTTCTATGGTTCAATATCTTTCCATTGACTTCTCGTGCGCCTCAAATTGATTCCAAAGCAGAAAGTTATGGCTCTTCGAAGTTAGATGGGTCTTAAAATTTACCCTCCACTGTTTGTGCTATAACTTTCTCATAAAAGCTTCATTTGATGAACGGTTTACACCATTAGAAAACTCTCTCCGAGCTCTTTTATTTGAGCTGTAGAGACAGAGTGTGCCTTGGCACAATTTATTCTCCTGGTTTTTGCGTTGCTAAAAACAATCCTAAGGGCCTAAAAAATGCACTACAAAAAGATGGCGTTCAAATGATATAAAACATCACAAAAAATCGTTGGTTTTATGTTGTTGTTCACCCTTCAAACGAATTTGCATGCACAAATTTCAACTTGTACACCCATATTTACCATGCACAGAAACAACACAAGGTAAATTGTGATTTGCGCACTTTAAAACCACTGTGTATCACTTCTTTGTCGCGTTAATAACTTGCGCACACTACTTTTGTGTCGTGCGCCAATATTCACCGCGAACAATTTTGGTTCTTGCACTATTACCTATTGCGCACAGTTTTTGTATCGCGCGTTGATGTTCCACGCACATTTGACTCTACGCATTTCACCATGATAGAGTTTAGTACGTCTCCGCCATGCACCAAAACTCTGTGCGCACCACTAACTAAACTGTTGCGCGACAACATATACCCACATTGCATGTGCACCAACAAAACTCCTCTACGCTCTACCAACATTGTGCACACCACGCGTGTCATTATTAGGTGTGTGCACACCACACAATGCTAAATTTAGCGTGTGCTCCTATACACCAACATTTTTCCACCCGGTGCCGCTATTTAGCACGTACACCCGCACACTAAAACTTTCTCGCGCAGCACCAAAATTTAGCACGCGCACCAGCACACCAATATCTTGTTGCGCAGTGCTGAATTTTACCTATCACAATCTTTTCACTGTGCATCTTGAATTTTTAGTAAGCCCACCTGTGCACATCAATTCCTCAAGAATTTTGCTGCAGAAATTGGGGCTTTTGGCTTAACTTTTTCCCCAATTTACCATTGACATTCTGAAACCATGAAATTTGTTCAATTTCACCCTGATAACACCAGTTCAACCTATGCAACAACAAATTGTTGTAAGTTGACATTTCTTGAATGAATTTATCCAAAATCAATTTGTGAATTGAGAATTTTAACCACTAAACTCGCTCCATCTGTCATGGCTTCACTGTAACTTCAAATTCGACCCATTCTAGATCCAAATTTGCTAGAACAGATATTAAATAGTGAATATCTCATCACTTGGCTGAATTTCTCCATTTTCTCATGAATTTAACAACAAAAATTGGGGCTTTTCCCCAATTTCTCTTAGTTGTTGTTACTTTTTACCATGGGCGCTCTACACACTGAAATTTGGCCACTTTGAAATAATTCCTCTGTGACATTTCGCTTCGACTCAACTTTCTCAGCCCATCCAGGCTCAGTGTTGAAAACTGAAGCTCTGATACCATGTTGTAATGTTCCCGACCACCCATGTCAGGCCACGCTATGCCAGAGAACTCTTTTGTTCTCTCTACGGAACATACTGTAACATACCCAGTATCCAACTGAGCTATGCCACATAAATTTTTTGAACTGCATGCAATTAAAAATATATACACACAAAACTCTTGCGGAAGCATATATATAAAATGTAAACAACCAAATACATCTGTAAATGCATGGATTCACACTGAAATAAAAGTAAACATATACATGCAGCATATACAGAAAATACCCATAAAAATAAACACAGTTATAACCGCACATATGATAACCCATAAAAATAAGCACGTAAATAATAATGCAGCATGTAAATTTATCACACAATTGGCACTTATCTTGGTAAGAATGTCACCGACTGCATGCACACCTTCCATGAACCTCCTAGCCTTAGACCACACTGTTCATCACTCTCAACAGTGATTCTCCCCCGAGCTGGGACTAAACTACACCCAGGTAAAGGGATTTCTAACCAGGCTAAAGTCTCATAGACAATAGGAAAGACTCTGTCACAGGTGCCAACTCAAAATAATATCATATAGTCCCTCATTCCTCACATGCCTATCCCACCCAGGAAGTGTGCCCCTTCTCTGCTCAACAGTCCTTCGGCTGCCCCACTTTCTTTCCGGGCTTCAACAACAGGCCGGACATGAAGTCTTAGAGCACTGTAGTTGCAGTTTAGCACCTTCATGAAATAAATTCCCAGCAATTATCTCACCCATAGAATTTCTCACGACCTGACAACCCGCCTCTTCAATATCCCATGGGCCTGACAACCTGCTTCTTCAGTCCATCTCCCAAGCTAACCAGATACACCAACACAAAATGGCTATGGATACAGGTTTAGGTACAGTCATGAAGATACAGAATATAGCTCAATGGGTGTGTGCATGCTCATGGATGACTGACTGGACGATTGAATGATGGAAGGAAAAATGATGGAAAAGATGGGAAAATGAACTAAGTCCCAACAATATGTATGCATGTCCCCAACTTGACACTTGTCATGTTGGGAGCTACTTTGGCCTACTTGTCCCCAACTTTAGAACTTAGGATAAAATAATTATCCATACTTTATGATTTAAGAAATATTAATATAATATTCCTTTTTGGCTTAAGATCCCTAGCTTAGCCCTTTTCCTTAAATTTTAGGTCCCTCCCTTTCCCTAATCAGTGGAGTTTATTCCCCCGTCTCTTTTATCATGGTCGGTTTGCGCGCAACCATGTATTTTATATTAATTATGAGACATATACAAATATAGGCGCACTGGCCTTTAACATCTAGGCTCTCCCACCTAATCAAAACATAAGCAACCTAGCTTATAATAACTGGCTCACCAGCCTATAAACACAGCATATACACAAAAGGCTCCCTGGCCTCAATATCGTGCACACTTATGTTGTTGCGCATGGTATCCTGAAATGTGCACACTTCCTCCTTTTACTGTGCAGTACATGCGCGCACTATGCCATGAAAGGTGCATACAATATGATATCAAACAGCTCACCAGCTTACATACATTTGCATTTACATTTACATTTGGGGTCGGCCTAGGGATATTACATATACAGTAAAACTTGACTTATATTAAATAAGAAAACTTGACAGATATACAGTAACACATTTGTCACATTTTTAAAATAGCCCGCCCATATCATTGCAAAGTGGGTATTAAACCATATTTAATGGTTTATTTCAAACAATAAAATAAATTCATTGTCCATAATATATGGTTTTTATAAACATATTCAAAGATTTTTACCATATCTTTTGCCATCAAATATTGTAATAGCGCAAGTCTTTTGGGATTCGATCCATGGACTTTGTACTTTTTAAACCAAAATATTTTATGAGTGTTGCTATAGGTCGAAATATGTGAAATAGTGCAAAACAATGGGTTTTATTGCATAGAAGCCAACGAACTAGTCAATCTTTGGAGGCCAATTCTGGGAGCTACGCTCATCCTTTTTCAGTGTCGTCAATTCTGTTGGATTCTTGAGGTTGAGTAGAACACATCCAGACTAGTTTGTAATCCATTTGATGCATTTTTGATGTAATTTTGAAGCATTCAATATTAATAAGAAAGCCTCCCACACTGAGACAAAGGCCCAGAGACGTAGGCGACCTTTCCAAACTTCGTTAACAATCTTGGTGTTATGGTTTGATGTTATTAATGTTTACTTTCTATTCTGTATTATTTATGATTGCTGCAACATTATTTCATTAATATCTCCTTCCTCATTTAAGTTTTTGAATGGTAATTTAACACATGCTTAAAACTCAACCAAGTCTTTAAAAGATCAATTTCGGATCATGTGAAAACATCCAACATTCTCCTAGATGACAATTTTGAAGCACCTTTGTCATACTTTGGCATTGCCAAGTGTATCCACTCTACGAAAACCCACACCTCTACCTACGTTATGGGAGTAAAAATAAATTATTTCTTTATAGATTATGACCCTTTTGAAAACACCAAGTTCACTAGAACATTAGAAGCAATATCTAATGCATGAATCATGCTATCACTATCAGCGATTGCAGAAAATAGAAACCAAGGTGAAAAAGGATCTATGGCTGCATTATAGATGCATTACTGTGACATAATTTATTGAATGTCATCTCTCCAACATCCATAACATTACCACAAATAATCACAGTTGCATTACACTCCAAATAGGGCCTTCATATACATTCAAAGAAGACTAGTCAATCATAGTTTTACAGTTCTGGGTAGAATTATTAGCCAACGTCGTTTTTGTATCATTACAGTTTTGCAAGAGAGAAGCACATGTTTCTAATTCCATAGTTTCCAATGTATGTATTTGTTTATCAACAACATTAACAAAGAAACACACGTGAATTTGAGTGTGATAACCAGTGCAGAGATGAATATAAAAATGCAGTGCCATCGAAGAAACCATAACCGAAGAAAGTTGGGAGGAGTGTTTTTTGCAAGAGGAGCCATGCTTTATTCCAAACTAATAAGAATGACGAAACAGATGGATATTTTAGGCATCCTCTCAATACCCATTACACCCACTGTACTCATAATATTTGATTAGAAAAATATATTAATCCATGGTTGTATTAGATCCCATTATCCACCTCGCTCTTGGAGTTTAGGTTGTCACCTAATCCACAACATATGTCAATCATAGTTTCACCTTGTGGCAATGATTTTCCTTATACCCTGCTCCCATTTTCAGTGAAAAACTAGAGTTCCTATCTAGATGGCATTTCTAATGTTGAATTACCAACTACCAAACAATTATGTCACTGTAATTCTAGATAAAATAAGCAATGTACCCAAATAATAAAGGAATTGCAAACGATAGCAGATATAGTCGGGTAAGCAACTAAATAGGAAGGGATGGTTTGGATAAGCACTCTTTTGTGTTTGATATAGCAGAATCATGTGATCTTCAAATGGTATACAAATTTCAAAAGGTTTGTGGCTTTGAGGTAAAAGTCTAAAAGGTCTTAGCATTGTAATATGAAAATACCACTTGCAACGCAACCATAAAATGGTTAAATTAAGGAATTTGAAAGGGTTTTCACTATGGACTGATGTTGAAAAGGGACCAACTTGGGAAAAACAATTGTGGAACATATAACTATGTATTTGATGCTTAGTTGTATTAAAACAAATGGGCATGCGACTAGATGGAGGCTTTCGGCCCGTTTACCCAGTCTGCAGCAGTGGGATTTGTTAAAACATAAAAGTAGTCCTATGGTCCTACAAGTAATGGAGATGACCATATTGATGCAGAAACGACTTTCAGATATATGATGATGATGGTCTAAACTCATTCTTCCTATGCAGAACATTCATAGTTCACACCTATGTTGGAATCTTAATAAAAGGATTAAGGTGACTAAAACTGTAGCCATGCATGCCCTTAACTCTTCATCAGCTCCGTCTTTGGCAAGGTTCAGGGATGACATTGTAGGTAAATTTCGTATGGCTCGTTCCTGCTATGCAGAACATTCACAGTTCACGCCTACATTGGAATCTTAATAAAAGGATTAAGGTGACTACAATTGTAGCCATGTATGCCTTTAACTCTTCATCGGCTCCGTCTTTGGCAAGGTTCAGGGATGACATTGCAGAGAGTGTGATGAAGCCTCTTCTACGCTTCATATCTAATTCAAAATCCTTTTATTTTGCTAACGCTTATCCATATTTGATGTGGAATTTTTTTAAAGGAGAGAAGGTTTGAAAAAATGTTTGGATGTTTCATGAATCGAGTAATTTTATTGATGAGAGATGTTTGGATGAGAAAATCACCAGGCAGGAGCAGGATCTAGATTCAGGGACAGGTCCAGGCAGGATCTAGTTTAGTTTTTTCTGAGCGGGAGCAGACACAGTCAAACGTCTCTAGAGCTATGAAAAAACAGGGGAGGAGGGGGGCGGGCGGAGTTTTTTAGCAGACGCCCATCTGCCACCCTTCATTGAATGCCTGAGGGGACGTCCAACTGCAATGATGGGACTGGCATAACGGGGTACTGCGGTGGGGTGGAAATGGTGGAACGAGGCACTGTGGGGCCAGGACGAACGGGGTAGCAGCGGACGAGGAGGCTTGTTGATGGTCGAAAGTTTGTTCTACGGGATGGGGTCCTAGTGCCATACATGTCCCATCGGGCTCCATTTCGTAGAATGGATAGCCTATGCCCTCTTTAAGCATCTGCCTTCCTCCTATTTGTTACATTTATTTATCTTGCGGCCTATCTACCTAATACCCAACAATTATGAGTTAGTTTTGTTTGATTTTAAGTCCTCGTCATTTGCAGCAATGAACGGATATTATTAGTTTTGACTGGTGGAAAAATGGATGCCATCAATTTTTGTATGTGTGACAAAAGGAATATGATGGCTTCTAAGTTCTGACGAGAGTCGCGGCTCGATCTATTCTCTACGTTTCCTTGTTTTTATTTTTAATTTCTCTTCATGTCGACCCTCTCCTCCACGTGTTGATTGTTATCGATACGAAAACCATACGGTCTGGACTGATTCCAGTGATAGTTGAAGGTGATATGATTGAAGTTTGACGGGTGAGTACAGTGATGATTGAAGGTGACATAATTGAATTTTTACTGGTGGTGAGATTAAATTCGACCAGTGTACAATTCAATTGAGTCTACGTTCTGTATTGTTGTAGTTGTTGTGCAGAAAGTGTGGTACAGTGTGGCATGCCATCCTTTGTCACTGAAAATGTTGGTTACATCTAGTTGGAAATGTAGTTAGATTGGGGAAATATCAAGCACCATACATTGATTCAATCATTGATTGTCTTTTCATCTTACCTGTGAGATGATAAATAGTGTTTATTCCAATGACATGATGCACTAGTCAGTGAGATAATCATTTTTTCATCTTATATGTTAGATGGTAAATAATATGTATTCAATTGACATGATGCACTAGTCACTAAACTAATCATTAAGTCATTGCATGGTGTTTAATGATTTCAATTGAATTTGTGTCATAGTTATTCTGTTTAACCATCATTGATATTGTTCATTGCACTGAGAAGGGTTTTACACTCCATTTTGAGAAAGATGTTCATGTAAAATAAAACATTATATATATATTTGAATGAATAACAGCCAATCTAGATCCATTTAATTGAGATGTATAAAGGGATCAAAAACCTCTTTTAAAGTAAAAAACTTGAGGGAAGGTTAAAGATTTGCACTTCTAAAAATTGAATCCTTCTAAATACTTGATAAATCCATAGTTAAATAGATCTAAGCTAGTATATAATTTTGGATAAGTTTAAATATATTTCCATAAAAAGTTTACTTTAAATAATTTATTGTTATTCTAAATTCAATTTAAATTCAATTTATTATTGATATGAGTTTTGTGCATTTTTATATTAGAATATATAATAATAATTTATTTATTTATAACAAAGAAAAAGTTATAATATTTTTTCCCATTATCAAAAAAAATATTTAAGTTATTTATTTTACATAATAATAATAATAATAATAATAAATTGTTATCATTACATTATAAATAATTATTATTTATATATAAATTTGAATTTGTTATAATAATGTCTATTTATTTATTTATGAGATCAAATATGTAATTGAGTTTTTTATTGATAATGAGGATAATTACTACTTGAAATAATTTATTAGTGGTTCATAAGGAACTAGACTTTCACTCTTATTAGATCATTTAGTCTTTGGGTAGTTAATTTGTTTCCTTACATCCAAGGAAGATGAGTTATTAATTAATTAGAAGCAGATTTAGGTCTTACTCTAAAACCATAAAGTGGTTTTAGCCTAAATACGATTCACAATAAAGTCAACATCCCTTGTGGTCATGGTCGATGCTTTGTAAGAACATTTAACCTTACTCTCATAATAAAAATTTAAACCTAGTGTATAAAAATATATAATAATAGTAATAATATGTTAAAATTTTATATATATTTTTGTTAAATTATTTTTATATGATGAATATATCATAATTATTACCATTTATATTTTGTTTATTCAAATTCGCATTTTTTTAAGGTGGTAAAACTTATCATAAATAAGTAGTCAATCAACAATAAGGACAACCATCATTGATTGCTATTTATGAATGCACAATGTTTTATCACCATTATTCAAGGAAAACCACACCACATGTTCGCTAATAGTTCATTAGGGAGCAAACTTTCGTTCCTCCCAACTTCCTCTAGATCTTGAGTTGTTATCATGTTTCCTTAGATTTGAGAAAGACAAGATCTTAACCAATCAAAAGTGATTTTAAATCTTACACCAACATCGAAAAACAATTTTGATCAAAATAATATCTATAAAAAAACCAATATCCCTTTTGATCATCACTAAAACTATATCCAATAAATTCATGTACTTTTAAATAATACTTAACCTTAATGCTATACATAAAACCATATACTACTCAAGTGCACTTTAATCTCTTACCCCAAAAGATAAAATAACAACTATGTTACTTTAAACCATCTCTATATATAATATTAAAAAATACAATAACATCCTTCATTTTAAAAAAACATATATTCTTAACATAAAAAATGTCAAAGTCTATTAAAGTGATGGAAGACTTTAAAATTAATGTCAAAGTCTATTAAAATGAATACTACGTTGGAAGACTTTAAAGAATTTTAGTTCACGTGTTTGAAGACTTTAAAGAATTTTAGTTTTTTTTTTTTTCCAAGTAGAAATTGTTCTCAAATTTATATGAAGTATAAATCTGTTTACAAAGACAACATCAAGCCGTGAGGCATAAACGCCATGATCAGAGTGAGTAAATGTAGTTCAATCTCAAAAGTGAGGCGGACAGCTCGATGAATGTAGTCTATTCAAAATAAACAAGATAGAAACCCCCAGCGCTGAACACACAGTGCGCCGAACGTCCAGTGAGAGAAACTAAAAATGTGCAGTCCAGAAACTGTCAAGGAGAGACCGAATGCAATCAGAAAATGTTGAAGGATGAAGTGTGACTCTCTTTCCCATAATCACAGTGGAAAACTGTGAGACGCCCTGTCACTTCTCCCAGGGCGCGTTTGGACAGAGCATCTGCTTCTGTATTGTAGGATCTGGAAATATGATGGAGCTTAATGTC
>ML806480.1:79103-96917 GCA_009831015.1 Picea engelmannii
CAATGCGTCTTTGTGGGCAGAGTTCTGTTAGGAAGCAGGGGTCAGTCCAGACAGCAGTGACCAGATCGGAGAAATCAGGGGAGAGGAGCCAGTCTTGGTTGAATTTAAAAGGGAAGGAAAAGTGTCGGAAAGGGAGATTTAGTTTCAGAAAAACTGGCGCGTGATCGGAAAAATAGGGGAACTGCACCCAAGTGGATGGGCAGTCAGTATCTGAAAGATAGCTATCCGAGATTAAAAAGCGGTCTAAGCGTCGGGCTATGGCATCCATTCCAGATCTTCCATTTCGCCAAGAGGGGGCGATTTTGTTTGGCAGAATGTCTATCAGATTCTTTGACGCAAAGAGGTCTTTGTAGAAGAGTGCATTTGGAGTAGTCGAGCGGCTCCCTCCCCAATGTTCATCAGCGTTGAGAGTAATATTTAAGTCGCCTCCGAGAATGAGGTTAGGGATATCCAGAATGCCGCTGGAAGCAAGCTGTGACCAGAACTGTGTTTTTTCTTTGCAGGGGCCGTAAACATTTAAAAGAGCTAGTTCCTGATTAGAAGCTAGGCAACGGCCCCTCAGTAATATGCCCCCACAAGTCAAAAATGGCAACATGTCAAAAAAACCAGGGTCCCATGCCACAAGCATACCTCCTGAGTTGCCAATAGAACTGGCAGCAGCTGTGACCCAGGAGGGGCGGAAAGAATGGATAAAATCTCGGGAGAATGAGTCGGTCGAAAGAGTTTCTTGAAGTAGGATAAAATCATGGGAAGAGTTCTCTAGAAGTTTACGGAAGGCAGCAGACTTGAGGGTGCCTCCGAGCCCTCGAACATTTAGTGATAGAACCATCATTATTTAGATCGGGCTAAGGCTTTCAAAGCTCTAAGTGCCTTTCCATCAGGTGCAGAGACAGTGGGATCAGAGGGTTGTGCAATGGTTTTGTCAACTTTTTTCTTCCTGGAGCTTCTGGTTTGTAGGGGGGAGAGCTCGACTCCCAGTCCTCGGGACCAAGTAACGGATTTTTTGTCTAAATCCTGAGGAAGGGAGGAGGAGGAGGTGCCAGCAGTGGAAGAAGAATGGTACACATCTTTTCCTCGGTATATAGGGAGGCGGGAGGCAGGCTCCGGTATGAACTGAGGAGGAGGGGAAGTTAAAGCCGCCAAGAGTGATTCATCGCTTTCTAAGTGCTGGCTTATACCTGGGAGGTCGTCAGGGGAGACGATCTGGGTGGAAGTAATGGTGGTCGGATTATGATGACAGGGCGGTGAAAGGGAAAGGGAAGGCGCAAGAGGAAGAGAAGGAAAAGTGGGGAGAGAGGTAGTGGAGATCGATGGGGGAAAGGTGCCGAGAGGTGAGCTTGAAGTAGCCTGGGTCTGTGTAATCTCGGCTTCAGGGTGAGGAGGACTGGAACGCTGGGAAGGGAGCACTAGTGCAGTGTTGAGGAGATCCATTTCGGCTGCTGACAAGGAGTTATAGATGTTAGGGCAAAGATTAAAGAGCTTTGTGGTAAATGGCTCAGGTTGGCCTGGTAGGGGGGGTGAGGGAGGATTCGAGAGTGTAAAAACAAAGTCGAGTGAGGGGTCAGCATCCATATACTCTGGTGGATTAAGAAGCAAATCTGCTTCTTCAGAAGGAGAGTTCCAGGACTTACCAGGGCATGATCGGCGGAGGTGGCCAGTTTCTCGGCAGATGTTGCAGCGGAAGGGCAGCCTGAGATAATCAAGAGTCTGCAGCATTCTCCTGCCTCTCCATTCAATTTCCAGATTTTCTGGCAGCCCAGTCGATATATCCATTTCGACTAGAACCCTGCCTAGCATTCTTGTGGAACCTGTGAGCGAAGAAGAGTCATGAGCAATGAAATGACCCAGGGAGTTGCCTATGGCTTGAAAAGCCTCTTTGTGCCAGAAATGAAGAGGTAAGCCCGGGAGTAACACCCAGAGGTGTCTAAGCTGGAAATAGTCAGATTCAGGAGAAAATGCCATCCGCCAACGCTTGAGCATGAGGCTGCTGCCTCCGAAGACCCAAAAAGAAGAAAGGAGCTGTGTGGCATCTTCGGGAGTCCTGCAAACAAAGCCGAGCCAACCTTTCTTGAGATATAGAACTTCCGGGCTGTATCCCAGAAGGGGGAGCCAGTTTAACTGCATCCATTCATCCAGGGGAATAGGATTCATGCTTTTATATGAGATTCGACCAACCAACGTGCAAATGGACATATTGCACAGATTTTCTAAACCAACTCCATCACCCAGAACCAACCGTTTGGTTTTTCTGTTTGATTTCCAAGCTTTTCGGCTGTGAGAAGGGGTTTTATGAGTGGTCTTTGGAGGGATCCTGGAATGGATGTAAGGAGAGAGATGTGAGGCCCGAGAAGGAGGTTTTGTAGAGGGAGCGTCTGTCGCTTCTGTGGAGACAGTGGAGGGGTCAGGGGGAGATGTAAAAGTTTTGGGGGGAAGGGAAGAGAACCTATTTTCCAGGGAGTCGACGTGTTCGAAAAAACCTTGCTGTTGCCAAAGGATCTCGTCAGTGGGTTGCATGAGTTCATTGGTCAGAGAATCCATAGTGGGATAATCTGTGGTCACTGCTGGCCCACAGGTAGAGAAGGGGGCAGGGAGAGTCAGACGGTTTTAGGGGTAAAAAGGATAAAGTTATCTGTAGGAAAGCGTTGAGAACATGGGAGAGTGTTCAGAATCAATAGGAAAAAGTAGTAGTCTTAGTCGGTAAATGGACAAAAGAGGTAGGAGGGGGTGTCGGTAAATGGATAAAAGAGGTAGGAGGGGGCACGGATCGATAGCATATCTGGGGACAGTGAACTCAGTAAAAAAAATGTGCAGGGGGAGATGAAAAGCAACTCTGATGATAGTGGAGAGAGTTCAGAAACAATAGGAGATAGTAGTAGTCTTTGTCGGTAAACGGACAAAAGAGGTAGGAGGGGGGTCGGTAAATGGACAAAAGAGGTAGGAGGGGGCACAGATCGATGGCAGATCTGGGGACAATGAACTCGGAAAGAAAACGTGCAGGGGGAGAAGAAAAGATATCAGGTAAAAGTTCTATATCAGTCTTTGTCAGATAGTGGGACAAAGGGGACAGGGAGAACGTGGTTCTATGGCAAATCCGGTCTCAGTAGGCTTGGTAAATGGTGCATGGGGACGCTAACAGGGAGCCAAGGAATCTATCCGAAGTAAAAAGGAAATGATGAAACAGGGAAGTGGATCGTCCCTCCCTGGACCGGATTCCCGATCGCCATTAGCCTTACCAGTCGTCCATGGCGGTTCCCGCTCAGTCCAAATTCAAACCATTCTTTCAAGATCAACGATAACTTACTTACATTTATAATTGAACAGCTGCACATTTAGTTCACATCTTCTAAGATGCGTTAAATGGAAGGCCCACCCAATTAATTGTAGGTATGGCCCATTTAGATTGAACATTCTACATGGGAATAAGGTAAAGGTGTGTTAGTTGAGGAATGCTCCTCTCGTCTTCTACTTATTGATGTTGAGCTTCAACCTAATTTTGTCCATCATATGTTTACACTCAGTTTTTGTAAGTGTTATAAAATATAAAATTATTAATTTTATAAATTGATTTATAAAATTAATAATTTATATAACCAAGCAAAAGAAAGGACAAATATATGTTGAGCTTCAACTTAATTTTTTCCATCATATGTTTACACCCAAATTTTTTTTCAAGTATTACAAAATATAAAATTATTAATTTTATAAAATGATTTATGTAACCCAGCAAAAGAATTTAGGAAGAACAAATATATCTTCAGTGAAATAACAATTACTAACCAAAACTCGTTTATAAGTTTGAAAACAAAACATGGATATTTTTAACAAAATATCACTCAGCATTGAAACATTAAATGCTAAAATCCAACTTCATCTAGCATTAACATTGGGTTTACTCACGAAAGGGA
The DNA here is from genome assembly GCA_009831015.1 of Picea engelmannii. Lineage (NCBI taxonomy): Eukaryota > Viridiplantae > Streptophyta > Pinopsida > Pinales > Pinaceae > Picea > Picea engelmannii. The sequence continues at coordinate 83,009 of ML806480.1, forward strand.
TAATTTAGGCTTGATATTATGTGAATGTAGAATAAAGAACACTCGAATCAATTCACTTTTTATTAGTCCCTGTCTTTTGGGCTGTAGAGACTAATAGTAATTGGTTTTGGGTTGTTTTATTAATCTCTACACGTAAATATATGTAAAGAACCATTTTAATAAAAGTTTTTCAAAACTCATACAAGTTTTAAGCTCACGGTTAATATTTTATCCTAACTTTTTAGTTTGAGGTCTTATTTCATATCGAGGCAAAAGACCTCAAACTTAGGAAAACTTAGGAAACATGTGGTTTGAAACTTAGTAAAGTGTATTTCTAGGAAGTCAATTGAATTAATGCTAACTTTCAAGTTAGCGTTACTTTCAAACATTAAATGTTAATGTTTCCATAGTCGTAACCATAACCCATTGCAATGTTCGCGGTGGTTTTGGTGTCGCGGTGGCTTTGGTGTCTCATAGTGGTTGTGGGTGAGACTTCCACTTGGTCGCTCGCATGTAGCTTGCCTAAGTTCAAGGGAGAATAATGTATCTTACCCTGTTGGGTTTTTTATTCTGCTCATGGTTTTCCCTTATGCTCAACATCTTGACTTCTCAAAATGGTGAATTCCTGCAAGATTGAAATAGTAGAGTGATCATGGAAGTTGTCTTCTCAAACATGTCCTCCTCTTCTTACTACAATATTATTTCACAACAATTTTTATTTACTGTGTAGGGTGTTACCATCACTCGACATATTTGTGTGCTTCGTTTTTTTTATTTTATACTTTATTTTATTTTAATTTAATTTTAAATTTAATTTGTTTTTAATATATTATTTCAATGTTCATATCAAATTTAATTAATTTATTTTCAAAGCAAGCTACAAACTATGAACAAAACAGACGTTCAAAAGATATTTCATGCCAGTTTGAACCAATTCATTCAAAATAAATGTTCAAAAGTTTTAATGTTTCAATTTTTTAGGTTAAAATTACCACTGGGTTCAAATTTTCAGATTTAATGTTTTCTGTTTAAGTGTTTAATTTTTAGGTTTGTTTTAATATTTCAATTTTTTTAGGTCTAAATTCTATTGTTATGATTTTTTTTTAATATTAATTGTCATTTTTTATCTTTCCTATCTGTATATCAACCATATTTAATGATATGGTTGTGCTAGTATCTAATACAATTGATGAGGCCTATGTGAAAGAAAAATACCTGGAGAATATAGGAAATATGAAAGGTCATCCAAGTGGTTCCAAACATAAATACCAACAAGATTGTTCCAAGGAGGTGAAGAAGAAGTGGAAAGGAAAGGAAAATAATTTAACAACCATTGCACATTAGTCCAAGGATCCAAACAACCATTGCAACCATTGTAATATCGATGGTCACACTAACGATAAGTGTTGGAAGCTACATCCAAATATGAATCCAATAATAATAATAAGGATACCAAGAATAATAACCTTCTATCCATGGGTTCAAGGAACTAGGTAGAGAGAAACTCATATGTAGATGAAAATATTTTTTGCACTACAGTGTAGAAGAAGGTGAACATGAGTAGCCTTCATCACAAAGAAGAGAAGGTGATGTATAAACTCTTCTAGATGAAGATCTAGGTCAAGAAGACAAATGTGGATTATTTATTCGATTCCAGATCACATTCCAACCTCATAGAGAAAGATTTGTCAGCAAGATTGGATTGGAAGTTCATGATCATCCTAACCCATATCCATTTTGATGGGTAAATAAGGATGCAAAAGGTCACTAAACATTGTAATATCAAAGTTTCTATAAGTGAAGACTATATTGATGAAGTGGAGTTTGATATAGTACCACTTGATTTGAGTGGTGTAGTTTTTTGAATCCCCTACATGTATATGTGTAGGGAAATCTAAATCACACAAGAGAGAGAACAAAATTAAAACAAAAAGTAAACCATGAAAATCACATACAATACACAAATATTTACCCTAGAAACCCTTAACTAAGAAAACCAACAATTCTTGAGTGACTCTTGCTCCTTGTTGTCTTATTAATTCACCAAATAAAGAGTTACATGACTAACCTTGCTCAACACCTAAGACCAATTCATTATCCTACTCTCTTTCTTAATTGCAAGAACAACTCTACAACCATTTTGTCTTCCTCGTCAAGATCAATGCACTCTCTCTACCAAGTAATAATAAGAGCTTTAGATAGTATTACATAATTCCATATTTATAGGCATATTCTCCATGTAAAAACCTATTTCATGGCACCCAAAATGGTTACAGATCCATGAATGTGATTAGATACAATCATGTGATTCTTGGGATTCTATCCCTGGTTTCAACCACTAGTCAAATACCAATTGGATACAAATTGACCATCCAGTCAACCACATCGACCTCTAGTATAATAACCTGTCGACTTCTAGTCATATCCATTCGAAATTGAGTTAGCTACCAATCGACCATCCAGTCGGATAACCTTTTGACCTTCAACTTGACTTAATCGTTCAATTGATTAATCACCCAATCATTCATCATTAACTAGTTAGTTAGTTGATTTAATTTCCATTGCAAAGAATATAACAATCCAAGATTCTCCCACTTGTTTTCTTCTTTGTGGAAACATGAGAAACTGAACATTCATTCATTGACCCAAGGCAGCGATGCCCATTTCCTCTCTACACCAAGATAACTTCTTAGCACTCATAGACTTGGTCAAAGAGTCTACAATGTTTTTCAAAGCATCTACCTTCTCTAGCAACAATTTTTTGTTTTCCACCATGTCTCTTACAAAATGGTATTGTACATCAATATGCTTCATCGTAGAATGGTAAGTTGGGTTCTTTTCCAAGAAAATTGAACTATGATTGCCGCAATTTATCCTCATATCTTGTTGTTCAAACCCAATCCCTGGATACAATCTATGCAACCAAACTCATTCCTTTCTTTCATGGGTGGTTGCAATTTATTCAACTTCTATTGTCAACAAGGATACTATCACCTATCTCTTACTCATCCAACTAATTGCTCCATTGCACATGCTAAATGAATATTTGTTGGTATACCTACTTCAATCAATATATGTATCCTAGTCAACATCGACAAAGCCATGTACATTCACTTCCTTTTCAGTTTCAGGTTTCCCTTGGTAACAAATTGCATACTTTATTGTGCCATGCAAGTACTTGAACACTCTCTTGAAAATAGTCTAGTGCTCTTTCTCAGGAGTCAACATGTACCTGCTCAATACTCCCACTTCATGGGGAATATCTGGTCAAGTGCAAACCATTACATACATCAAAATACAAGAAACACTAGCATAGGGAGCACATACCTTTTCCTCTATTTATTCTTGTGTCTTGGGGCATTGTACAAAAATTATTCTTAGCCATACATGAATAGATACCTTGACAGGTTTGCACTACTACATGTTGAAACATTTTAATATTGTTTCAATGTACTTCATTTGATTTAACCAAAATTTTCTAATTACCTGATCTCTCTTAATATCCATTCCCATAATGAAGTTATAAACACTCACATACTTCATGTCAAAATTGGAAGATAGTTGCATATTCACCTTGTTTATTGCATCCACATTGTTTCCAACCAGGAACATTTCATTGACATACAACACTACATATATGAAATGACCACATTATTTCTTGGAATACACACAGTGATAAGCCTTACTTCTCACAAATCCCAATCCAATGATGTAAGTGTCAAAATTTTGGTACCACTTCCTTGGTGATTTCATTATACCATAAATGGATCTCTCCATTTTTCAGGCTATCTCTTTGTTTCCATTTACTACAAATCCTTTATGTTTTTCATGTAGATTTCTTCTTTCAGGTCCCCATGTAGGAACACTATCTTCACATCCAATTTCTCTATCTCAAGATCAAATGCTAGAGTCAGAGACATTATCACTCTAATGGAAGTTAGTTTTGCAATAGGGTATAAAATCTCACCATAGTGGACTCCCTCAAATTGGGAATAAACTTTCTCTACCAGTAGATATTTGTACTTCTTGACTTGACCTACTGTGTTCAAATTATTATTGAACACCCACTAGCTACCGATAACTTTACTTCCATTAAGTAGCTTGACCAAATACCATGTCTCATTCTTATGCAAAGGTTTCATTTCTTCAACCATTTCCTCCTTCCAAAGTCTATCCTTTGTCGATTCAATTTCCTCCGTAACTGACATGGGCTCATCATCAGTGGTAGATAACACAAATGTAGAATGGAAATAATGTGGAATATACATTTTATCTTGTTTTTGTACTTGTATAGACCCCCTTACACCTAAAGTATATAGTTCCACTTCTTCATCTGATTTAGCCAACTTGTTTGAATCATGTTCCTCGTTCCTCAGCTCAAACACCAATTTCTTTGGTTCTTTCTCCATTTGAGCCTCTTCATTCCAGGAAGTACTTTTGAGTTCCCTAAATATCACATCTTGACTATAAATTGTTTTCCTCATCACCAGATCCCACAATTTATTTTCTTTCATTTCATCCTTGTAACCGATGAAAATACACTTGACTACCTTATTGTCCAGCTTGTTCCTCTTTTCCTTGGGAATATACACAAATGCATTGTTATAAAAACAGGATCGCGGAGCAATAAAATAAAACAAATACGGAAATAAAACACAGAAGATACACAATACAATAAAGACACAGATATATGCGGTTCGGCTAGTGTGGGATACATCCACTAGAGAAATTTCCAAGTCCTTCCTTTATTATTATCCAACAAATGAAGGGATACAACCTACAACACACCCAATGTAAATTCCTCTTCCTTCTCTCACAGCCTCCTCCCTCATAATACAATATTATCCATGATACATAGCCGCAATACATTTCCCTCATAAAAGAGGGTTTCCTTCTAAGAAAAAAAAACCTAACATAACTTCTACCGTCATATATGTGACCTTATAATGAATGATCCAGATTTACTATAAAATTATAATATACATTTACAAGGCAATTTTTCCTTCGAGGAACGCTATCCCCCAAACCCCCATCAGGGGCCCGCTTTCCCCCAGACCCCACAGGAGGGGAAAGCCCCCCCTGCACTCCCCCGCGTAGAGGAGTTTACATTCTTCCATGGTGTAAAGTCTTCATGGGGTATAAACACGGCTAAAAACAAAGACCTATCAACCAGGAAGATAATTAGGCTCCACAACCAACATGCATCACAACCAAAAATATGTTATGTGAAAGAGAAGGATTCTTTCCAAAACATACCTCATGTGGAGTCATATCAACTAGCACTATTGAAGGATATCTATTTACTAGATAGTGAGTAATGCCAACTGCCTCCTAGAATTATTGTGTTAGCCTAGAACCACTGAACATGCTCCTTTCCTTTTCCATCAACGTCTTGTTCATTCTTTCAACAACTCCATTCTGTTGAGGGGTGTAAAGAGTGGTACTTTGGTGTGATACTCTATATTTCTTGTAGAACTTCTCAAACTTCTTAACATAGAATTCACCTCCATTTGCAGTTCTCAACACCTTGATCTTCTTATCTTTCTAGATTTCCACAAGATATTTAAACTCTTTGAACTTACCAAAAACCTCATATTTCTTTCCTATGAAATATAACCATGTCTTTCTAGATAAATCATCTATGAAGGACACATAATATAGATATCCTCCTATCGATGGAACTAGTACATGCCCAAACACATCACTATGTATATTCCAAAATCCATTTTTCTCTTTTAGTTGTAGATGGGAGCCTCACACGATTTTGTTTGCCATAGATGCAATGTTAACAGAAATCAACTTCTAAAGAAAAATCAGGGAAACCTTCAACCATACCTTTGTTGTGGATAGCTCAAAGACCCTTTCCCCAATATGTCCCATCCTTTGGTTCCATAGCATGGTTGGTTCGATTTGACAAGGAGCAATCGAGTTGGTCTCAATAATAGGTATATTGTTTCATTCAGTCAAGCCGACACTCCCTAAAATATTGTATAGGGTTCCAATATGAACTCCTCTCATCAATACCATCACTCCATGGACCAATTTGCATTAATCCTTGTCAAATATAATATGCACACGTACATCATTGATTTTGATGATAGATGTTATTCTTTTTTCCAAACCTGGAGTATGTAGCACACCTGGAAGGGTTCTCCTCCTCCGATATTTTATCATCAATTAGAGTCTACCTCATCCAAAAATCTTGGTTGTCAAGTCATCTCCCAAGAATACATCTCCTCCTTCATAATTCTGATATTCACATAACCATTTCCTATGAGGTTTCGTATGAAAATATGCACTTGAGTCAACCAACCAATCATCATGAACTGAATATCTATTGGTCAATTACAAATACATGTCCCCTCCTTCGTCCGGATAAGTCTTTCTTTTATTCGAATTTTTCTTATCAAATCCTTGAATTTTCTCAGTTGCTTTCTCCTTTCAGTCCCTTTTGTAATTACCATCTTTACTAGACTTCCAACATTTTCTCTTCATCTAAACTGGAGATTTAGATCTACCCTTAGACCTTGTCTTTCTACCAAACAATTTACATTTTCCTCTATCAATCGGTCAACCTCTCACCATCAAGCAATCCTTGGTCAATCCTTCCATGTTCTTCCACCTCCTTTTTTTGATAACAGATATGAAACCACATCTTCAAGTGTTAATATGGTTTAATTACTCCCAATTGCCATGACTAGGCTATCCCATGAATATGGAAAAGAGCATAATAGATTGATAAATTTATCCCCCTTAGTGATTGTAATATCCACAACCAAGAAGTTAGAACTAAATTATCACAATGTTGAATCCATTAAGGTGCTATGTTACTGAGATACCATCACTCATCCTCAAAAAGTACAATTTATTTTCAAGAAACAACTTTTTTACCAAGGATTTCGGCTAGTACAAGTTGCCCAATTTATCCCACTGTTTCTTTGCAGTGTCTTCATTTGAGAAAATCAACAATACCAAATTTGGAAGACAAAGTCAAATAGTACTCCTTTACTTCCTATCGAGTTTCTCGCAATATTCCTTTGAAATTACTATCGCAATTGTTCCAAGATCCAAATTGACCCACAGTTCCCAATCTACAAGGAGGTATTCCATTTTAATCTTCCACAACTCAAAATTATGGCCATTAAACTTCTCAATCTCAAACCTAGAACCGATTTCCATTATTTCAAGCACACATCACTACCTTACAACTCTCACTAGACCTAGGTTTAGCACTTACACAAGAACAAGTTGAACCCTCAATGAAAAAGGAGCCCCCCTAAATCCAAGACATGCTCATATTCATATATACTTAGATCCAAGATCTGCTCAATATTTCTATGATACCAAATGTAGGGAAATATAAACCGAATAGGAGAAAGAAGACATAATCAAAACAAAAACTAAACCATGAATATCACATATAATACATAGAAATTTACACTCGAAACCCTTAATCGGGAAAACCATTAACAATGCTTGAGAAACTCCCGCTCCTTTTTGTCTTATTCATTCACTGAATAAAGAGTTACATGACTAACCTTGGTCCACAGCTAATACCAATTCATCATCCTACTCTCTTTATTAATTACAAGAAAAACTCTACAACCATTTTGGCTTCCTCTTCATGCTCAACACACTCTCTCTACCAAGTAGTAAAAAGAGATTTATACCATATTACATAATTCCATATATTTATAGGCATATTCTACATGTAAAACCCTAATTTGTGGCACCCAAAACGGTTATAGATCCACGAATATGATTGGATAGAATCTTGTGATGCTTAGGATTCTATCACTCGTTTTGACCACTAATCGCCATCTGACTTTGAATTGACCATACAATCGACTATTGTGACTTCTAGTCTACTAAAGATAAGAAACATTAGTTAGAGGAGTTGTTGTAGGAATACAAAAAAGTTTTTTAGAAGCCTAAAGGGTTAGTACCTAAGAGGGAAGTGGAGAATGAGACAAATTTATTGCTTGACTCCCCATTGCCAAATATTGGGATGTACATATTGTCCATCCTACTGGATAACTAGTTGCAGTAGCTACGGGAGCAAGGAGTAATTGGAATAATCACCTCTCCTTGTGGTTCACCTATCATCATAATATCCAATAAGGATGGAACTCGGCGAATGTGTATTGGATACGAAGATTTTAACAAGAACACCCTTGAGAATCGATACCCTCTATTTAGGATTGATGATTTATTAGACCAATTGCAACATGTCAAGTATTTAGGAGTTGTTGTAGGAATATAAAAATGTTTTTTAGAAGCCTAAAGGGTTAGTACCTAAGAGGGAAGTGGAGCATGAGATAAATTTGTTTCTTGACTCCCCATTGCCAAATATTGGGATATACATACTGTCCATCCTACTGGATAACTAGTTGTAGTAGCTACTGGAGCAAGGAGTAATTGGAATAGGCACCTCTCCTTGTGGGTCACCTATCATCATAATATCCAATAAAGATGGGACTTGGAGAATGTGTATTGGGTACGAAGATTTTAACAAGAACACCCTCGAGAATCGATACCCTCTATTTAGGATTGATGATTTATTAGAGCAATTGCAACATGTCAAGTATTTCATGAACTTGGATCTCAAATTGGGATACCACTAGGTACGAATTAATGAAAAATACACCTATAATACCACCTTGAAGACAAGGAAAGGTCTATATGAATGGTTGGTAATGCCTTTTGGTTTATGTAATGCACAAGCTACATTTATTCATTTGTTGAAAGATGTATTTCATCTCTTTCTAGATTCATTCATGATAGTATACTTATATGATATATTGGTTTATATCTATACCTATGAAGAACATATATCACATCTCATATAGGTGTTAGAGACTCTAAAAACAAATTAGCTACATACTAACCTTATGAAATGTGTTTTTTCTTAGTAATCATTGGTGTAATTGGGGTATGTGATTGGTGGAGGGGAACTCAAGATAGATCCCATGAAGATGGAGGCAATCCTCAAGTAGCTCATTCATACTAATGTCATTGGAATTAATATATTTGTTGGGGAAGTGCAATACCTATGGAAGTTTATAGCATCATTTTAATCTATAACTACACCACTTCATGTTATAAAAACTAAATGTAAGAGTTTCCAGTGGGGAAAAAATCAAGAGAAATCTTTAGATGAACTTAAATGGAAGATCAATCAAGCACTAGTTCTTGCATTGCTTAATTTGCATAATCCTTTCGAAGTGGAGACAAATGAAAGTGGATATGCTATGGGAGAGGTCTTGATGTAGGGAGGTAAGATAGTATGCTATCATTTTGAAATGTTTCATGGTAGAGTTTTGAACTACCGTATGTATGATAAATAACTCTATACCCCGGTTTAAACTATTAAGAAGTGGAAGCACTATCTAACGGGAAAGGAAACCATCATCCACACTAGTCACCAACCATTGCAATACTTGTAAGTCTAGAGTAAGATTAAAAAAACCAAACACTATAAGTGGATGGGGATTTTGCAACAGTTTTATCTAGTCATCAAATATAAGAAGGGGAACACTAATAAGTTGGTAGAAATTCTTTCAAGGACACCCACATCCAATATTGCAACTTTGAGAATTTTATGCACATGGAACCTTTTACCCATGATTCATACAAAGAGGCATACACAAAATACAATGAATTTAAAGAGGTGTTTCAATAGCTATAGGGCCGAATTCATGTCGAAGAAGGTGACAAAAAGGCTAACTATAATCTCCAGAATGGGCTTCTTTACAAGCTAAACAATCTTTTTGTTCCTAAAGGTACAGATTGCATATTATTAGAGAGGCTCACACCTCCAAGGCTGCAAGAAATTTTGGTGTTGGGAAGACAATTGCCAACTTATAGAGATATATGTGTTGGCCTATAATGCAACAATATGTAGCTCTATTTATTACAATATGCATACTTTATTATACAAGCAATCCTAGTAACAAAAAACAAGTATTATAACATCGCTTACATGTACCCACTGGACCCTAGGATAACATCTCCATGGATTTCGTGGGAGGTTTTCCAACAACCAGGAAGGGAGATGAATATCTATTTGTGGTAGTTGATAGGTTCAACAATATGTTCATTGTTATGGCTTGAAAAAAGACCATCAAAGGAAAAGAAGTAGAAAACATGTTGTTTGAAAAGGTTTGTGTGTACTTTGGGATACCAAGGAGCATCATCTCATATAGAGATACTATATTTCTAAGTTTCGTTTGGACTACATTTTGGAAGAATATGGACACCAATTGAGGAGATATATAAATTTCGATCCAAAAAAAGATGGGAAAAAATAAGTAGTCGTTAGGACATTGGTTCATCTTTTGGGGGGTTAAAGTCAAAAGAATCCAAAGACCTAGGATGAAAATTTGATTTATATTCAACACTCTTATAATTAAGTGGTCCACACTTCTCTAAGTAAGTTCCCTTTCCAAACTTTATTTGGGTATTTTCCACCATCATGCTTAGATGTTGTATATGGACAACAAGGAGGAGTGACGAAAGACATCACATGAAAATATTTGAAAGATTTATTTGCAAGTATAGGAGACATTGGGGAAACCACAATAAAATTACATGTCTTAGCATGATCAATATATAATTGAGAAAACATTCAAGGTGGGAGATAAAATTTGGTTGCATTTGAGAAAAGAAAAGCTATAAGGCCATGGTTAGTGGTAAGAAGATCAAGTATTTGTGATATGGTCCTTTTGAAGTAGTGGAGAAGGTGGGTGATAATTCATATAGAATCATTCTACCCCCATATATGTGCATTTACTCAGTAGTGAATGTGTTTAAAATCTAAAACTCTATGAACCTTTCATGTTGGATCAAGAAACTAATGAGTGGTTCCTACCTACCATATAGGACTTAGCACCAAATTCTCAAGTTGAGTTGGTAGAAAATATAGTCTTGCAGAAGAAGTCTATAACTACTAGACATGGGTAGCATGAACTCTAGTAGGTTGGGTTGAAAGGGAAACTTCCAGGCAAGGCCAAATGGTACTCCAAGGAGAAGGTAGAGGGAAAAATTCCTTACCTCACTAAGTAAAATATTTTGGGATCCAAAAGCTTCCCTAAATGGGGAAGTATGATCTAAAATAGATTATTATAGAATATTTGATTTATCTTGGTACATTATGGGTGAAAAAATTGGAGGAATTGTCTTGCAAGGCCCATTTTAGGGGTGGGTCCTAGTCTAGTGATTTGGGGTATGAAAACTTCCATAGCTTGTTTGAGGCATCAAATGACATATTTTGGGGTAAAAACCTTTCAATCCTATCTCTCAACATTGTTATACATGCAAAATTATTTCCAACATGGAAAAAAACACCTCAATCAGAGTTCATATGTGGAAGTTTTCCTCGCACAAGTTGACCTACCCTGTTGACCACCATGGTACTGAGTGGATGCCATGTCAACCTCCATTACTCAAATAGGTGGGGCTCGTCACATGTGGACTTTCAAGAATATTATAGAGGGTCCAAAATCCTAATACTAATTGAGAGTTAAGGCATGCAAAACCCTAACCTTAACCCTAGATGATTATCAAGCTATGTTAAACTAGGGCACTGGCAAGAGAAGGGGATCCATTATTTTGGTATTATTTGTTCCATAATTGAGCAAAGCATCTTTAGTGCGATATTGAAGCATACCATATGACATAGAATATTTTGTAGTATCCATGGAAGCTAGATAGTTAGTATCCCTTTCTTTGTACTTGTATTTCATGGCTGAGAAAAAGAGAATAGATCACAGGCTCACCTTCTTGCTAGGTTTTCTGCTATATTGGGTTTCCTAGGTCACATCTTGTGTTCATTTGCTTGTTTCTTTCATTTTGGTTCCAGGTAATTCTATAATTTTTAGTATTATGCTAGTAATATTAAATACAAGATCTAAGATAATAAATTGCATAATAAAATATTTCAAAATATTGCAAAATACATTATGCGAATTGTTCTAGTGAAATATCCACAACATTGTATAAATCAAATGTCATGGAAAAAATGGTGCAAAGGTTATGGTAGAAGAAAACAAATATATCGCATTTGATATCCTTCACTTCCATGTTGAAGGATGAATATTACTACCTATTTAAAGATAACACTAAACATGTCGATTAATGCTAAAAAAATCTCAAGCATTACTTTCTAACATTAAATGCATAAGTAATTTGTTAAGTTTTCTGAAGCTAAAATATAGTGGTAAAATTAGTGCAAATGTCATGGCATAGTGCCACATTTGATTTCCTTCACCACCATGTTGAAAGACGAGCATTACTCCTTAACACTAGAATGATAATTACTACTTGTTTAAAGATAGTGCTAGAAAGGTCGATTAATGTTATAACAATCTTAAACATTTCAATTTGGAATTAAATGTTTAAGTAATTTGTTAACTTTTTGAAATTGAAACATAGAAGATTAGCATTATGAAATGTAAATAGAATACCCTTGCCTCATTATGAAGCCAAATAAGGTGAAGAATCTTGTGATTTGAACTTATAAACTTAAAAAATACAATGCATAAAATAAAATAATTTCATATAATTACGTGAATTTACTCAAACAAATTTTAAGTTTTAAGAAAAATGACAAAGTTTAATGTATTACGACCCTAAGTAAAAGCTCACATTTAGTGTATTACGATAAAGTTTAATGTATTATGTTTTCCGGAAGAAAAATATATGCTGTACTGCAGAAAGGCTGTTGGGCTTATTCCATCTGGCATCGCACATTTTACAGGCAGCGAAAGTTACATATGAGGTCTGACAGGTGGTAATGGAGACGGGATGTGATTATAAAGGTTTCATAGTCTACGGTGGTTTCATGAAAGGAATAATTGCAATACATTTAGACGACGCCCCACCGGTGAGAGAAGCTGTTTGTGGAAATTATACAGACCTCCGCATGGCACCACTCATATTGAAAATATTGAAGTTTTTGTTGTGAACGGGGAGATGTCGAGAGTACACATCCAAACCATAAAGAAGCTTCAAACCCCAAGGAAATTAATAAAAACAAGTATTGTAGAACTTTTAGCGATAGTCAAGAACATAAATATAATCATACATTGATACTTTTATTATAAAGGTAGCCTAACCAATGGTTACAACAGTCCCAAGGTAACAAGATTTCAAATCTTTAGGTAGGTAGTAGTAGCACGTGTGCTCTACTGTTTTCACCATCACTTTCTGATTTTTCTGTGGGGAATCTCTCAAATTAGGCCATGTGCTTTCAAGAAGATTTCATTTAAAACCTTCAACAATTAGGATAAGCACTCTTGTCTTACCCTTTAATGATGACATGTTTTTTACCTTTAGGTTTCAATATCCTCTACTACCACCACAAAAGAAACTACATTAAAACTCTCAAAATCAAATAAAACATCTTTATTTGACTAAGACAAACAAGAAAAGTCACTTCTACTATTTCTATTGGACAACAAAAAGACCCTTCAATTTAAGTACTCTTTCCCCAAAGATTGGTATTTTATATAGCTTACAGATGGGCCATCGGTGTGGGCCATGATGTGATTCTCAACTTTTAGCTTCAGGCTTCAAGTACTTACACATTGTTGGATTGTAATTTGCATGATGTGAGCTCCAATCGAGATGGGTTTTTTCTAGCATGCCCAAAAACCCATTGTGGGCATAGTCTGTGCATATGTTGCACTCACATATTGAGGTTTGGAATCTCATCTCATATTCTCATAAGTGTGGGTACAATATGAAGGTCTCATCTCGGAGAATTAGACTCTTAGCTAATGGGATTTGTTGGCTTGAATTATTTTTTATTTTTTGTAGTTTAATTTGCAAATGTTTACAATTTCATATATCTCAGATCTAGAGTCATATATATATATATATATATATATATATATATATATATATATATATATATAGACACACACACTAG
>ML806480.1:98474-136569 GCA_009831015.1 Picea engelmannii
CAAAATGACCTCTTCAGTGAATACCATTGACTTATGGCTCAAAATAGTCAAAATCATGGAAATCGTCGGAATGCAACGAAACCAAAGCCAACCTGTGCGGAATGGCTCATAATGATGGAATATGATCATCAATGTAAGTTGGATCCCACAATGCCTCTCAAATACCCCTGTACTCGCTATAACCTCCATTTGGCTACTCTGGTCATTATAACCCTCTGCACTGTGATGATGTCCCAAAGTGGGGACATTACATTAGCACATTAATAATGTATTGAAAATTTTATGTTTGTATGTCAATGCATAATATCACTATGACATGTATTTCTAAATATATCAATATTGAAAAGATTCAACAAAATAATTTAAAACAAACAATGATGACAATTATTGCATTAAAAAGTTGTACTTTTTCAAAGCAATTTAAAGCAACTTACATTAAATTTCCATATAAATGAAATGGTGATTATGAGTCAATTCTTGTTAACAACTTCCTCATCTTAACTACAAACACTATAACTTGTTATTGTGGAAAATTTATTCACAAGACCCACCTCTGAAGTTAAGATAAAAGAAAGCAATTGTCCTTCAACACTTTTAGTTGTCAAAGAAATAATTATTAATTAAAACCCTTGAACCTATTATATAAAAATCAAACCAAGATATGAAATACTTCAAAGATGCAAGCTATAAGTCTCCCACACCATATTAGGAAATACAAAAAACATGTCATAGCTTGCATAAAAAGCACAAATGTGCATGATGAACATGAGCACTACTTCTATTCCACACATTAAACATACTTATATATATATATATATAACTAAAATATTCCTTTGGATTATAAATCATTCAATTTCTAACCATATCTACAAATAGACGGAAACTTAAAACTACTAGTTGTTTACCTATTCAACTATATTTGCAAATAAAACAACATTGAAATTATGGGTTACTTAGCTATACACTAATATTTATAGATGAAATGAAAGTAAAACTGTTAGCTACTTGGCTATCTAGTTGTAGTATTTTTAACATGATCAAAATGTCCAACAATATTTTCAAGGTTCAAAACCACAACTCTACTTCTTTCCCCATTCTTTGATTATTCCACTAATTGATACATAGATGAGGGACTTATATCCCACTTGCTTCACCAACATGAATTCTCTATGGAAATGAACGCTAGTCTTTGTTCACGGTCTTATGCAAAGATCTCTCTTTAGAATAGCTACAAGGCCTTTGTTGTCAATGCAGTTCTTTGGTGTAACCTACACATAAGAAAATAGTTGACAATGCCAATAACAACTAGGACTCTACAATTACTTTGTCACTGAGAACTATGTTTCCATGCAAATCCTTTGCACATGAATATACTACTTGATTGAATCTATCAAGGAGATAAAGATTGAGACATGGTCATGGTTCTACATGTGTATTCATTTTGATTGTAGTTTCTTGTGATGAATTATAGGCTTCCCAAATGTCTATTGCTTTGAGAAAGACCACCCATCCAATGGTTCTATCTATTGATGAAGCCTATTGTGGTTATGCATAATCCACCAAAATTGCTTCCACATGAGGTGAGCTATTCAAGTGCTATTGGTTTTAATGAATGTCAATGTAGATATAAGAAGAGGAAATTTTAAATAGTATACAAACTCAATACTAAAGATTCTCATCAACCAACTAAAAAAAGATTTATGGTTATCATTCAATTATCAAAATGAATACCACTCCTTCAAGGGAAATACTATCCAATGTAGAGTTAGGTGCTTGCTAGTTTAAATGCCAAATTAAGCATATACTTGTAATATCTAAAATTTCATGTTTTTTTACTCATTAAAAAAACATGCTCCAATGAAAAATTTAAACACCATTCATTAAAACACACATGGTGTTTCCATTCCTTAACCCATATGTATGTAATGGGCTATTACTTAACCATATGAGAGATGGTCTTAATTGAAATGCATACCAAAGGATAAGAGATAGCTTCCAATTATATATAAGATAAAACTATCCCATAATATGAGAAGAAGACAAACCTCTTCACATCAATACTATTCCAAAAATAACAATCCAACTGAAAATAACCATTTTGTAAATGACATGAATTAAAATCATCCCACATCTAGAAACGACACCCATCCACCAATCCAATGCCTTCAGGAATGAGGGAGACACCCCAAGAATACATATGGTCATACGACTCGTGTATGGGCTCAAAGAGTAGCTAGAGATTAGTGTACAACCTCTCAAGGGTGAACAAGCCTTCATACAACTTCCCCGTCTCTCACATAAATGTGTACAACCATGGGAAAACCACTAATTCATTGTGTATGGGTATTCAATAGTCATGTGCTTGATAGAATTGGAAATTAGTTAGAATAATGAAATAGCCAAATAATGGCATCAACATACATTTGATCTCAAAATAAAATGAATGGTGGGAAATAAAGAGTTGTTGATAATATTCAATTGCTAACAAAGAATGATACGAGGAAAGAAAATATTCAAACTACATATGTGAATGAATTATCACCATTAACATAACTAGGAAACAATTAAATATGAATAGGAACAAGAATGAGGTTTGATTGGTTTCTCAATTTTCATTTCGACAATCTCTAGTTACAATGCAGCTCGTGGCTCTCTATGTATCCTCTCTCTTGGCTAGCAAAATAAAAAATCCTTTTTATATTCAAGTTACATGAAAATATAGGCAGATATGGGGGTAATGGGAAGGCCAATCATCCTTGTCCTTTCATTTCTCATTCTCAACTCTCTCCTATTTTATTTTTATTTTTCATTTAATTCTTTATTTTCTTCACCTCTTTATTTTCTTTAGTCTCTAAAATTTGCGTTGACATTTTTTTTGTTTTTATCTAACCTTCATTAGTTGTTGAATTGCACTCATAGGTATTGAGTCTTAAAACCATTCACTTGTGTTCAAATCTATTTTGGATCACACCTCCCCATTGAGAGGCTTTTTGGTCTCTAAAATATTAGAGGAAACCAATCTAGATCAATGTACTTTTTGTCTGATTATTTGGAACATGGCTCTAACTCTATCTCCTGGCTATAACTCGGAATCTGGCTCTGGCTCATGGATCTAACTACTAGATCTAGGTCTGGATATTGATTTGGCTCTGGTTCTTGGCTCGCTTGATCTCATAGTGTAGAATTATATGCACTAACTCTAAGCTCTGATAAATCTTCATATCCAAACTCTTCACTCAAAATTCATTCCCAGCTTTAGCATCCAAGTCTCTTTCATTCTCAAAGTTTGAGATGGTCCATCTTGGCATTCAATGAGAGCCAAGTATACCTCTATTCAAGCAGCATGTAAGTGCATCACTCTTGCACTTTCTATCACCATTGGAAAGGAATCAAATGCATTGAATGTAGTCTTAAATTCCCCTACATGTAGGCTATAGGAAACTTGATAAGTGGTAAGTTGGTTCACATGTTGGTGAGTCATTATTCAACTAGATTGCAATGAATGAAACATCAATCCCTACTTCAGATCCTTCTCTTCTCTCACATGCTTTGATCCGGATTTTATGAGCAGAACGAAATGAATATAGATTATTAACAGGTTCTTAACACAAAATAACAGAGATACAGTAAAACTGGTTTTCTATTCAATAACAAAATACGTTGAAACTGTAAAATGCAGCGGAAACAAGCTTGCTAGAATGGTGGCGGCTTATCTCTGAGAAGAGATGTGACGGAAACGCGCATTCGTAAGAAGAAAGTTACAATGAGGCTCTGAAGGCCCTTTTACAATAAGAAAGAATGCCAAAAACCATATACATCCAAAAACCTAACCCTGGGATATGAAGCGCCAAAAGTCATGTGGGCCCCGTTTGGGTAAGTTAGTACATCAACTTCCCGAGGTCGTAACTTTTGCATACGATCTCCGTTTTAGGCGTGTGATAGCCTGTTGGAAAGGTATCATCGCAGAGATTCATTTTGGGGGATCCATAATTCCTTCATTTATCATTGAGGAGCTCAATCCCGAAAAACCTTCATTTAGGCCCTCAAAATGGCCCCGAAAGTTAAAACTGCTAAAAATAGTAAATTGTCAAAATTGTCATAAAACTGTTTTGAGCCAGTTGGAAAAGGTGGGTGGCCACCAATATCCATTTGTATCAATCCTCCCTCCTTAGGAAGAAATGGTCTCCATTGCATTGAGGCCCCCCATCAGATGAGGAAATTGCTGCTGAATTTGGCCCGGGGTGAGCCACTTGCCTTGGTACAGGAGTTTCCCTTCTTTGACGACTCAATAAAGATGGATCCTTTGTTATTGAGTTCCCTTGATCTGTCTGTCCACAATATGATCCTTGGATTCCTGTTGTATGCAGCCGGGGTTGAGCTATGTTGGTGTCAATTGTTCTGCTACTTCTGAGGTGTCCAATAATGGTGGGAAATAAGGGCGAAGGAGATCCACGTTGAACATTGGGTACAGGCCAAGGAAAGGAGGAATATTGAGCTCAAAATCATTAACCCCCATGACCTTGGTGATAGTGTATGGCCCATAACAGAGTGGGCGAAGCTTTTGATGGGGTCCTGTAAGGCGTTCTTTCTGTAAGTGCAAGCAAACTTTGTCGCCCACCTGAAACTTATGTGGCACCCAATGTTGATCATGGCGTTGTTTGTACTTGTCATTGGACTTTTGTAGGATATCCTGAACATGTTGGCAGATGTGTTGGATCCGCTCAATGAACCAGGTGGCTTTGTCAGCTTCAGTTGGAGCAGGAGATGAGTCGGTTGAGGTGACCGCAAGGGGAAGTGCAACATCTATGGGACCCAATGGTTGGAATTCCAACCCCACTTGAAAGGGGTTATGGCCAGTTGAGCTATGCAGGGCTCGGTTGTAGCTATGTTGGACATAGGGAAGTCTCTCATCCCATGTGCGAGGGTGATTTGAATTATACATGTGAAGGATATGCACAATCATTCGATTTACAACCTCGGTTTGGCCATCTGTCTGGGGGTGGAAGGCCGTGGATTTGGTGAGCTTGGTGTCCAGCAGTGACCAGAGGCTCAACTAGACTGTGCTAAGAAATCGACTATCCCAATCTGAGACAATGGTTTGTGGGATTCCAAAATGTACCCAGACTCGTTCAAAGAAGAGCTTGGCAGTGGCCTCTGCTGTGATTCTCTTCTTCCAGGCAACCAAAATCGCCATCTTAGAAAAGCGATGAACAACCACAAAAACACAGTCATTTCCCCGCTTGGTGGATGGGAGGCCCGACATGTAGTCCATTGAGATGGATTCCCATGGTCTGTCAAGAGTAGGAAGAGGGGTGTACAGGCCCTATTTCTTAGTGTTCAATTTGGCAATAGCGCAGGCAGTGCAGGACCTGATATACTTGCTGACCTCTTGTCGAAGTTTCGGCCTGTAGAAATGTTTATGTAGCATCGCCACTGTCTTTTCGACGCCGAAGTGTCCCGCCACCCGACTGTAGTGGGCTTCCCAGATCAGCTTCGCTCGCTCACTTGATGGAACACATATATGGCCCAGACGACACAACAACCCATCTTGAAGATGGAAATTATCGACAACTACGTTTGGACCCAACATTTGGTAGGTGGTGGTGAAGTCAGGGTCTGTCTCATAGAGTTGGGTCCATCTAGATGTCTCATGGCCGCAATATTCTAGCATCATGGTGAGTGTCGCGACTGGCGTTCTACTGAGGCAATTAGCGACGCGATTGCTTCTTCCTGTTTTATACTTGATGTTGAGGTGGAATTGCTGCAAGTATGTGGACCACTTTTGATGGCGGTCATTTGGCAATTTTCCCTATGTATGCATGAACTGCAGTGGTTTATGATCAGTGTGGATGACTGTCTCCTTCCCAAGAATGTAATGTCTCCACTGGCGGCATGCTTGCACAATGGAGTACATTTCTTTATCGTAAGTAGGGTACTTACGAACAATATATGACAGTGTCTCACTATGATAAGCCACGGGGTGGTCGTGCTGAGTGAGAACGATGCCCACAACATAGTTTGAAGCATCTGTCTTGATCTCAAAGGGATGTTGCAGGTCTGGTAGTGAAAGTACTGGGGCTGAGCATAAGCACTGCTTCAAATCATCGAACGCTTGTTGTTGGGACCAGCCCCACGTAAATTTCACCTTACCACCACCCCTGTTTATTTGGCTAAGGGCCCATGCAATATGGGAGAATCCCAACACAAACCTGCGGTAGAAATTGGCAAGGCCCAAGAAGCTCTGAAGCTCAGTGAGTGTTGTTGGGGCTGGCCAGTCACAGATGACTTGGATCTTGGTTGGATCCACATGTACTCCATGCTGATCAATGATGTAGCCCAGGTAATGGACCATGTCCATGCCGAAGGAGCATTTTTCCAAGTTGGTGTATAGCTTGTGTTGTCAAAGGGTGTGCAAAACCTGTTGAATATGATGCAAGTGTTCAGCCCAAGTCTTGTTGTAAATTAGAATGTCATCCAGATACACCACTACAAAAGTATTGGTGAATGGTCACAGGATATTGTCCATCATCCTCATGAAAGTGGTTGGATCATTTGTCAAACCAAAGGGCATGAACAACCATTCAAAAAGGCCTTCCTTTGACTTGAAGGTGGTCTTCCATACATTTGTCTATTCTATCGGGACCTGGTGCTAGCCAGACTTTAGATCAATCTTACTGAAGTATTTGGCCCTCGTGAGTTGATCAAGGAGATCATCAATTCGGGGAATCGGGTATCGGTTTCTGACTATGATTTTATTCAAAGCCCGATAATCAATACAGAGTCACCAGGTTCCATATTTCTTCTGTACCAGCATGATTGGGCTCCTGCAAGGTGATGAGCTGGGGCAGATGTGCCCCTTGTGGAGTAGTTCTTGGATCTGTCGCTTGATCTCCTCATTCTCTAACAAAGAGGGACGATAGACTGGCCCATTGGGTAGTGGTGCACCAGGGGTCAGATCGATGGGGTGCTTGACCTGGCAGTGCAAGGGTACCTTTATAGGTGAGGAGAAGATATATGAGTATTATTCCATGACCTTATCTACTTGCTTCTTCTGTGTGGAGAGGTCAGTCGCAGAGACCCTGGATGTGGCTATGATCTTTCGCTTATTCTGAGAGCGAATCACGAAGAAGAAAAACTTCCCCGTCTGAGAGATGACCTTCCTGCATTTCTTAGCAGAGATCAAGGAAATAGCACNTCGGGTATCCTGTACAATTTCCTTTTCAAAGTAATAATAACACTACGAGGCCTAGACTCATATACAGCATGACGTTTCCATAAATAAGGTTGGCCTAAAAGAACATCACAAACTTCGAGAGGAGCAACATCACACAATACCTCGTCTTTGAAGGGCTTGATGTCGTATGACAATCGGCACTATTGGTTGACGCTGAGATCGCTTCCTTGGTGGATCCATCCAATGGTGTAGGGTTGTGGATGCGGTGTTGTTGGCAGGGCCAACTGCTTGATGACCTCTGCTGAGATGAGGTTCTTCTGGCTACCACTATCAATGATGAAGTGCAGCGGGGATCCTTTTACCCACATTTGTGAATGGAAGAGGCGCTCTCCTTCTTCTGGCTCGTCTGGCTCACCAGGCTGGAGCTTGGTGGTAGCAACGGTGGCACTGGGTTCCACGTCAATGATTCATCTTCCCCTTTCTAGTTCTAGATCAGTGTTAGAATCCGCATCTTATTCAGAGGCTTTCACTTCGGCCACCAGCGACTGCTTTGAGCGGCAGTCAGCAGTGTTATGCCAAGGGCTCTTATGGAAGTCACACCACTTCCCAGTATCTTTCTTTGTCTTTCTGGTGTCCTTATTTTCTTGTGGCTTGGACTGGTTGTCATGATACTGTCCATCTTTTCTATGTCCTTTGTTTAGTGGGTTGGGGCCTTCCTTTCCTGGATTTTGTTGTGAGGTGTTCCCATGCCCAAATTACCGCATATTTTGTTTGAGCTTCTGCTCGATTTTGATGGCATATCGGTAGGCCGCGCCTAATGATGAGATGTCCAGAAATTCCATTTCAGTCTGGATGTATCTATGTAGAGCATCGCGATACTTGAGCACCAGATGTTGTTGCGAATATTTGATACCCAACTTGGTGCGCAAGGTATGGAAGATATTTGTGAAATCTGACACTGCTTGGTCTCTTTCTTGCCGCAGTGTGGTCCATTTGGTATACAGGTCGTCATAACTTTTGACAGAGTAGTATTGTTCCTTAATAGCATCCCTGAAGGATTCCTCTGTTTCCTTTTGCTCATAGAAAGTTTCCCACCAATCTTTGACATGGGGAATGACTTTGAGGAGCGCAAAAGTAATTTTTTCTCTATTCGAAAAGTTATGGACAAAAAAATACCCTTCTAGTATATTCAACCACTTGTCTACAACATCTGCATCTATCTAACCTTCAGATATAGGAATATCAAAGTTTATTTGTACCTTGAAGGGGGCGACGCCTCCGTTCGAAGAAGATGTGCCACCTGTTGGTAGTCGCCGAAGGATTTGCATGAAACTATCCATCATCTCATTCCTCTGTTGCGTGAGGGCTTCCTCAATCAACAGTTTGAAAGGATCTCTTGTCCCATAATATTTCTTTTCTCCTTCCATGGGAGGTCGCTTGGGAGTGAGAGAGCTTCTGTCCTCAAGAGAAACAAGCTCGAGACCCAACTCTTTGTACTCTGACCTCGTTGGGGACATGCATTAAGACGACAAGGAGCGGACCGCTTTGATACCACTGATCCAGATTTTATGAGCATAACGAAATGAATGTATATTATTAACAGGTGCTTCAAAATAGTATAGATACAATAAAACTGGTTTTCTATTCAATAACGAAATAAGTTGAAACTATAAAATGCAACGAAAACAAGCTTACTGGAATGGTGGCGGCTTATCTCTGAGAAGAGATGTGACGACAGTGCACATTCGCAAGAAGAAAGTTACAATGAGGCTCTGAAGGCATTTTTACAATAAGAAAGAATGCCAAAAACCCTACACATCCAAAAACCTAACCCTAGGAGATGAAACGCCAAAAGTCATGTGGGCCCTGTTTGGGTAAGTTAGTACATCAACTTCCCAGGGTCGTAACTTTTGCATACGATCTTCGTTTTAGGCACGTGATAGCCCTTTGGAAAGGTATCATCGAGGAGATTCATTTTGGGGGATCAATATTCCTTTGGCTATCATTGAGGAGCTTTATCCCGAAAAAACCTTCATTTAGGCCCTCAAAATGGCCCCAAAAGTTAAAACTACTAAAAATAGTAAATTGCCAAAATTGTCAGAAAACTGTTTTGAGTCAGTTGGAAAAGGTGGGTGGCCACCAATATCCATTTGGATCATGCTTCCACTGAAAAACTACTTGTTTGGTTTGTGAGGTTGACCTCTTGTTCTACTACAAATATACATAGACTTTATACTCCTCATGTAACGTCACCCAAGCCAATTGAGGTCCATTATGTGCAGAATACACATAAAAATAAATTTTCTACTATCTAATTAATTTCATGTAGCTTACCAACTACAAATTTCAACCAAATTTAACTAATTATGATACCATGGAATAGATGCATCTATAACATTCTAAAATGGACATAAAATGTAGCTAATAAACTCAATTACAATAACATATAAATCATTCACATACATAGAGTTCATGCACAACAATTTATCTCATAAATACAATACATAAACATAAAAAATACTTATCTTTTAATTTCAGTTGTGCAACCAGTTGCTTGGGACAGAAGTTCCACTTGACCATAGGATTTTTGTTCCAAATCTCAACAACAAGTCACCCCTGAGCTACAGATAGTAATCGAAAAAAGAGGTTGGTCTCTCATTGTCCACTCATAGCTCAGAAATCCCACAACCCATTGGTATTCTCCTACATCTATCTTGATTTTACACACGCTCTCTTCCTCTCTACCTATCCAACCTAAGGAATGTACCCCTTCACTGATATCAGTCCCCCAGGGCTCCCATTCATTGATCAAGGTCTCTCTGGCACATGTCACTAGGAATCTCTTTGTTGGGAACTCAAAGGAACCCAGTGCTAGGAAAACTATCAACAAAAACAACAAACACTTGATGTTACAATGAAACTCACAAAGGAGTTCACTCTTTAGGCTTAAAAACATGGCTCTTCATTCTTCATCTCTGAAATGATCCAAAAAATGCTCCAACATGGTTCAGAATTCTCCCTCCAAGGTTGCTTAAGCTCCAAGCTCTCTTTTTTTCTCTCTACTTTCTATTCATGCCCAAAACTTGATTGTCTAAAAACTATTGTAACAACCCATATGGATTTCCTCTCCTTTGGATTTCTTGCTTGACTCGCACACTTCCCCAAGATGATTGTACTCGTCCCCTATGCTCCCAATAACTATGTTATGTGACTTCTCACACCCACCCTCTCACATGAATTCAATGATTAGCTTTGGGGACACTCAATCATAAAAATAGTGTTTAACACATAATTATAATAAAATTTAGGAATGTGGGATGGATTAATAGACATGGATATTTCCCCCTTGGACCCCTCTTAGGAATTCTCCTAGAATATCCCCTCCCTTGTGGATTAATTCATCCCCCATCTCTATCCATGACCCCTTAGCAGCTGACATCACATTTTATTTATTAAAATTCAGAAATACAATTCACATATACATCACTTGGTCGTAGCCACACATTATATCTACATTAAGCATTAATTAAACTAGGTATTATAGTGGGGACATTACATTCCCCCTTCCCTTTGGTAATAACTCGTAATAACCTTTTTTAGCTGTATAAAACAATACACAACCTTAAGGTTCCATCTTTCTTTTTCACAAAAATAACCAGGGAACCCCAAGATGACACACTTGGGAATATAAATGCCTTCTTCAAAAGCTCTTCTAGTTACATCCACAACTCTTTTACTTATAGTGTTCCCATTCTGTATGGTGTCTTGGACACTAGGGAAGCTCCTGGCACCAAATCAATAGATAATTCAATGTCTCCCTTTGGTGGTAATCCTAGGATTTCCCCAAAAACATCTTCAAAATTCCTTAACAATGGATGGTCTTCAGTGCTTGACACTTTATCTCTGGCTGCCTCTTTCATATGGGCTGCAAAAAATATGACATCCCTTCTTGAAAATCTTTTTCAATTGCATAGCTAAAATATCTCTAACATCTATAGCTCTTGGAATGCCTTGAACCTTTTCTTGCTTCCCTTCTTCATCAAGAGATATGATTGTCTTGTTGTAACAATCTAGGACAACATGTTGTTTTTCCAACCTATCCATGCCAATTAGACAATCATATGAACCAAATGGTATGATTCTAACATCTACCTTTTTGTTCATTCCATTCATAACTGTCGGACAATACTTAACTAGCTCATTGATTTTCATTTGAGCCCATGTGGCTAATTGAACTAACCAAGATTTCTTATGCTTAATCCTTTGTAAGTGAAATATTTCAACAATGTTAGAGTTTATGTAACTATGGCTAGCCCTAGAATCAATTAAAATTTCTATGGACAAGTTATGAATCTTACCTTCCACTTCAATAATGGTTGATTGATATGTTACTTGTTTGTTGTCCACATCCACATAAATCCTTGGCATGTTTCCTCCAATGTCTTCCACTGTTTCTAGCTCCTAAATGTTTTGGACAGCCTTCATTCTTTGTCCTTTGTGAAGGAAGTCTCTATATAAGTGATTTTGGTCACATCCCCAACATTATATAGGGTGCTCCCTGGCCCTGAACTTTCATGAGTTATTCTAGTGTTGTGCCTTGGAGAATGATGGAACCTACTCATACTTCTTGACTTCCTATCATTCCCATGATCATCCCTTTTGCTATGGGATCTGGATGCGGTCAATTTTCTAGCACTAGCTTCTTTCTTGGTGCAAGAGTCTTTGTTTACTTTCTTGTGCAACATATTCAAACTTTGAAGTATCTCTTCCTCATCCTTCATAATCCTTTCATTATATTCCCTATAGATTTGCACTTCTCTATACAAGCTTCTCATAGTTACAGGCTCATGCCCACCTCTTCTTCCATTAGAATGTGTCTCAACATTCCCCATGATGACATGTAGACCCATGACCTCTTCCTCATGGATGTAATATCCCTAGGCATATTTCATAACTCCAATACTTCTAATTCTTCAAGAAATGTGCATGTAATAATTATTCTCTGAGCTGAAAGTTATGGTCCGGAGAAGTTTAAACTGTTTTTCTCATTTTATCTTTGTATTCTACAAGTGTCTTCTTTCTCTTCCCGCATATTTTTAGGTACCCATATTCCAAATTTGGATCCATGGTTGTCTTTTATGGATCATAATATTTCCATATACTACTCATGTTCCCCAAATGGACTTTTGAGCAAGGAGTTATGTTCTCTGGAAGAAATATGGTGCCAAACTTTTACCTTAACTGTTTTAGCTGTAAATTTCTCATACGAGCTTTGTTTTGCACCCAAATTAACTTATTTCTCTCTTAGTTCTTTTATTTAAGATGCAGAGACAAAATGTACATTGGTACACTCTACTCTCGTGGGTTTTAATTTCCTAAAAACGTCGTTTAGGGCCTCAAAATTGCCTTGTAAGTTCATGACCTTCAAAAACCTGAACCATTTGTAGAAAATTGATTGTTTAACTATTATATCCCCCCTTAAAATTTGAGTTGTTGATCTCAAATTGGGTGAAATATGATTCATTGATCCATTAAACTTTTTGAAACTCTGTAGATCAATTTCCACCATCGATCAACAACTTAAAACAATCTAGACCGTTGATTTATGAAACTACATCGACGATCAAAGATTTCTCTTCGACAAACCAAAATTGCTCATGAATCACCCCAACGCCCTATAATTGGCCATTGGCGATATGTCATTTTTCTTGGAAAACCAAGATTTCCCACAAATCTCGTCGAACCCCAATCACCAGTGATCAACCATCTATTTGCTGACATGGAAACTACGTTGATTTGGAAGGACAAGTAGATGATGACATGGAATGACACATCATCCTGAGGAATCAAAGGGGATGGCATGGCATACCATGTGGATGTTTACATGGCATGACACATCACCCTCCTCTTTCCTTCATCAACCATTGATAGTTTCTCTTGGAAGAATTTGAACATCGCACTAAATATATCAATATTGGAATACTAACGGGGGGTGAATCAATATGATTACTTTATTATCACTTTTAACCACAATATGTAATCATTAATTTCATCATAAGTATATCATCAATATATCATGAGAAGTATAAATCAATAGAGAACAATAGACATCCACAGAAACAAAGTACACTCGAATTTACAAGGAAACCCAAATGGGAGAAAACCATAAAATGTTTTTTTTATATATCAAAAGAATACATTCATTGGAAGCCTCCAACTTCCCAATTCTCCATCTACAACTGGAAAGAGGATGCGACCCCCTATTTACAGGCTCCAACTTGAAGGAAGATACAAATCCTTGAATTATTTGGCTCCAACTAGAAGGAGGCTACAACCCCCTGATTCTCAAGCTCCAACTTGAAGGAAGATCCAACTCCCTGAGTTCTTCGACACCAACCGAAAGGAGGCTAGGTCCCCCTTTCCTTGCCCCATCATGCCACCCTGAAATATAAATGTAGAACAAAGTTCACTACCACTGATACTGTCATTGCCTCTGATAATCAACCCTTCATCCAACTTGTCACTTTGTCTCTGTCACATCAACCTGTCACTATCACATCAACCTGTAACTGATCATCAATTATGCATCAACCTGTAACCTTCCACTATCCCTGTCATTGTATCTGTCACTGATATATCAACCAGATCCACTCATATAGACCATATCAACATCAAATATCCAAACCATGTACTAGAATGTACCTCAAACATGCATCATACCATATACCATAAGATGTGCCTCAAATATATTCCACTATCACAAATTTGTGCCTCTAACAATGAACCATAAAAACCATACACAATGTACCATGGATATGTCTCAATCATGTATCAATGACACCAAAACATGGACCTCAACCATATACCAAAAGAACCTCCAAGACATGCCTCAAGCATGTCCCATACCATCCATAATACAAGCCTCAACAAAACATATAAAATACATACCTTTACTTATGAAAAATACCTAGTGCATATCATCACAGACCAATAGACCAACCTGTACATATCATCTTCAACAAACAAGAGATGGCATCTTCTTCAAGGGATTTTCATAGATCCATGACTTTCTCCACTACTACTCACGGAAATTTGTGCTTTTCTCCACTGCATCCCACATACATGTGTTCCCTTCTAACCTAAAACCCATGGATACCTCAGAAACTAGGGTTACTCACATTTTATGCAACCCTAAGGCTTTCACCTTTGACCTTCCTTCGCACCCTCAGACTTGCTACCTCAAATTCTCCAAAAAACCAAAATTTCTTCACAAGAAAGATAATCAATAGAGATGTATGTGAATTGTATATGAAAGACTCCTTGAGGGGTATTTATACTTTTTCTAATTAACTTATTTCCTTACTTTAGGGGTTTCTTGTTCAACCACTTAACCCTTTCATTAATTTTCTTGTAACCAACTAGGGGCTCTGTAACCCATCTTTGGGGATTCCAACTTCATGACCTCATAACTCCTCAACCACGAGGAACCATGTGGCGTACCACCTATCACTGGAAATCGAATGAAAAGGAATATACATCTATGAGTGTGTTACTTACATTTAAATTTTCCTTCATTTTCTTATTCCTTAAACAAATTTTGGTTCCATAACCACACCTTTGGGGATTCTTGTAGACTTGTTCAATGCATCTTCCCATGAGGGCCATGCTTAGAGTTACGCTATAAGGGGACCAATTTGGATACTTCTCCAAATACACCCATCAATTATGTTGACATCAATGAAAATAATTGCTTGTTGACATCAATCAAAACCAACTGTCCAACAATCTCCCCCTTTGGCATTGATGGAAACACTGATGGCATTGGAAAACTTATGCTCCTCCTTTGACTATCACTCCCTCTGTGACCAATGCTCCCCATGTTTTCATGCATGTGATATTTCTCTCCATTTTCATGCCTTTTTTTTCTCTCTCTCCCCCTTTGACATGAATGGAAAAGGGTAATTCTCCTTGGGACTACTCCCCCTGCCAATAAGTCTCTGCTTTCTCTTCATGGTGCTTCCTCGTGTAAACCTCTGATGTATATGAAAATCATTCAAAATATTCTTTACTTAGATTCTTCTTGCCTTTTGCTTCTCTCCCCTTGTCTTACTATTCATGATGTCGTGTGGATCACTCTGGGGAAGAATTTATTCCAATTTTATGTAGAAGATACTCAAAGCACTCCCTTGGAAGAGGTTTGGTGAAGATATATGCAATCTTCTCTTTTGTCCCAATGTACTCTATCTTGATGTTTTTCTCTATAACATGTTCCCATAGAAAGTGAAACTTGATCGGAATGTGATTCGTCTTGGAATGCATTAATAAATTCTCGGAGATACTAATATCATTGGTGTTATCACATAGTATCAGAATAGGCTCATCATATTTAACCTGTATATACTACAAGGTCTACTTCATCCAGAGAACTTGAGTGCAACATGTTGTCGCTGCAATATATTATGCTTCTACTGTGTAAAACAATACTAATGATTGTTTCTTTCTTAGCCATGATACCAGACACTCACCTAGGTAGAAATTTGTTCCACTTGTACTTTTTCTATCGCCAATGCTACCTTCCCAATCTGCATATGGGTAAGCGACCAAAGAAATTTCTTTCCCTTTTGGATTCCATAATAAAAAATCTTATGCTTCTTTGAGATATTTGAATATTCTCTTTACTTCCATTACATGTGTTTCTTTCAGTGTTGCTTGAAATATCACAACCTATCCAACTACTTGCATCACATCCAGTCTTGACATTGTCACATAGAGTAAGTTGCCAATCATCAATCTGTAGAGTCTTTGATCCACATCCTTAAATTCATCATCCTTGCTCAACTTGCAACTCGTCTGCATAGGAGTACTTACTGGTTTGCAGTCTTCCATTCCAAACTTCTTTAACATTTCTCTAATGTACTTAGTCTGGGAGATGGAAATACCTTTATCACGTTGACATATATGTAATCCCTAAAAGAAAGTAAACTCATCGAGAAAAGACATTTATAACTCATTATGTATGTCTTTTACAAAATTCTAACTCATCTTGTCATCGTCACTCCCAAAGATAATATCATCTACATAAACTTCAATTATCAGTATGTTATCTCGATCTACTTTTATGTAGAGATTGTTGTCTGCATTTCCATTTATGAATCCTTTTGTTGTATATACATTTCCAACCTTGAATACAATGCTCTGGGGGCTTGCTTGAGTCCATACAATGATTTCTTCATCTTGCAAACATAATCTTCTCTTTCTGATATTATAAACCCTTCAGTTTGTTTGATGTAGACTTCTTCTTCTAATTATCCATTTAGAAAGGCTAATTTTACATCCATCTGATACATATTGATTCTTTTGGAACATGCAAAGGCTAAGATCAATATGATTGCTTCCATCCTGGTAACTAAGGAAAATATATCTTCAAAATATATACCTTCTTCAAAATTGCTTGGTTCAATTGCAGATAACAGTGGTATGTGTCTTTGCTCGAGTGAAAGTATTCTTCTTCGGGTTTCAACTCTTGCATCTTTATTCCCAATAATCTGTTCTAGTGGGTGATTTTTCTACACTCATCGGCTAGGTGTATTAGGAGGTATTTGTTGCTCATATTCCTCTTGCTTTGCTTCTCGATACCCTTATTCTTTTTCTTCTTCTTCTATTTATTCTTCTTTTAGATCTCCTTGTCATCCTACTCTTCTGAATCTTTGCTTCCTTCTTTTCCCTTCCGTACATATGTCTCGTCAATCGTTACATTGATGTTTTCCACGATTATGTTGAGTCTTGTACTAAAGCATTTATATGTTTTTATTTTTCTTGAACAACCAACTAGTATGCCCTTATCAACTTGGGATTCAAAATTTCCAAGCCTGCCATCTTCTCTTTTGAGATAACATTTTCTTCCAAATACTATGAAATTTTTCACATTTTCCATTCTTTGTTTCCACAACTCGTAGGGAGTATTATCAATGTTACTTCTAAGCATTCCTTTGTTCAGGATTTGAACTGATGTATGTACTTCTTGTTCCCAAAATATCTCACTCAGCTTGGAATCTTTGAATATGGCTCTGGCCATTTCCTATACTATTTTGTTCTTCCTTTAGACAACTCCATTTTTATGAGGTGTCCTGGCTGCTGAGAACTATCTCTTTATTCCACGTTCTCCATAGAAATCCATGAATTCCTTTGATGCAAAATCTCCTCCATTTTCTGATCTCAAACACTTGATTTTCAAATCCATTTCAGTTTCAACCATCTCTTTGTATATATTGAAGTGATCGAATGCCTCTGAATTCTTCATGAGAAAGAAAACTGCAGTCATTCTTGTGAAGTCATCAACCAATATCATACAATATTGTTCGTCATTTAATACCTTCATTCTTGTAGGTTCACAGAGGGTAGTGTTAAAATATCCAATGGTTTTTTCATAGAGTACTCTTTTGATTTAAACGTGGTCCTATTTTTTTTTCCTTGTAGACAATGCTCACGTAAAGTATTTGTTGGCTTTGAAATCTCAGTCATTTCTTTCATTGCTTCCTTTCTACTAATTTTGACAAGGTTATCAAAGTTCATGTGACCCATTCTTTTGTGCCAGAGCCAACTTTCATTTTTCTTTCCTAAGAAACATATTTCCTTTCCAATTTCATTCAGTACATATATGTTGCTTGGAGTTATTATAGTTGTAGCCACAAACTTTCCTGATCCTTCTTTCCTTATCTCACATTTTTCTGAGTCAAACAAAATTTTGTGTCCTTGATCACACATTTCACTTACACTTAGTATATTGTGCTTCATATCTTCGACCAGTAGAACATTTTCTTCCTTGGCATATTTTCTTCCAAGCTTGACTCTACCTCTACCTATAAATATGGTTGAGTTATCATTTCCAAATGAAACTAATCCATCTCGTTCCTTCTTCGGGGTCATAAACATGTTCTTGTCACGTGTCATATGCTTTGAGCAACCATTCTCAACATACCCCCCACTTTTCTTGTGTAGCGCTTGTAGAGAAAGCAAGTATTCTTCATTGTTGAATTGATCCTTCTTCCTTCTCCATAACCTTTGTGGTTCTTGTCTAATATTTTTCTTTGGTTCCCTTGGAGGAACAATCAGTCTACAATACTTGGCCATATGTCCAAAATTGTTTCACTTGTAGCACTCTACTTCATTTCTTATTGAACCGAAACTATTGTGATTTATGTTTTGTACTTCATGTGGATTTCTAGGATAATTGTTGATCAAATAGCCTTCATAGTTTGTAGCATTATGTCCAAAATTGTTACAAGAACAACATAAACCAAGAAAAATATTTTGATACCTGGATGTAGGGGATCTTTTGAATGGGGTTTCTCTTCTGAAGTCTTCTTCTTCTTGAAATGTTGTTGATTGTTGATTATGTTTTATGAATCTTCTAAGTGGTCCAGTTCTTATATTATTTTCTTCTTGAGTCTTCCTGTATTCTTGGTTCTTGATAGTACCTCTGACAATTTTTGCATAGTTGTTTTGTTCTACTTCCTATTATGTTGTCTTCGAGCTCAAACATTTCTCAGTCTACATCTGGTTGTATCCTATCCCAGACCTGTCATAGTATGGCCTTTGACTATTGATGATCTCATCCAATATTTTGGTGTTTTTTTGTTGCATATCTTTATTTTGAAGATCTTTTCTTAAGGTGACTATTTATGCTTCTAATCTTTCAATCATCTTCTCCTTTTCTTCTAACTAACTTATGAGTGTTTCTTCAATCCTTCTATCTTCTTCTACCTAGATTTTTAAATTTGTGATTATCTGCTTGATTCATTCTCAGTTGGAATTCTGAGATCCTTCTTTCATCTTTAATTATTCCTTGAGTGACTTGTTTTTCTTTGTTTCTTTCCTCGGTTCTTCTAAGGCACTGATTAATTCTTCTTTGAGATCGAATTCTCCTTATTCTTTGGAATCTTCTTCATCGTCATCTACTGCCATGAACATAAATTTTTTTGAATCATTGTCACTATCATTATCCTCATCTGATGAGGAGATGTCTTCCTTTGAGTAGAAATTTTTCTTGAAGAATTTCTTTTTGTTCCTTCTCTTGTCCCCTTTTTTATTTTTATTTTTCTTCTTAGGATCTTCTTCTTCATCGCTACCTTTATTCTTAACATAAGGACATTTAGAAGCAAAATGACCAATACCATCACAGTTAAAACATTTCAATGGAAGCATACCTTTGTACTTTATGGTTCCTCTTTTCAACTTTATTACGAAGTTTTCCACTTCTTTATCTTCCTCTGAATCATCCCTGCGGCTAAAATCTAGCTTTGACTTTTGCTTGTTTTTCTTATTTTTCTTCTTGGATGCCTTGAACATTGCTTCCTTCATGACTAGGTTTTCTCATTCTATCCTTATTTCATAAGTTGTGAATATTCCATATAGCTCATCCATGCTTAAACTGTCAAGATATGTTCTTTCTTCTAGGGATGATATCTTAGGATCAAATCTCATAGGTAGAGATATTAAAACCTTTTGAACGATCATTGATTCATAAATTTCTTCAAAGGATATATCAACATGTCATTGTCACATCAACCTGTAATTGATCATTAACTATGCATCAACTGTGCATCAACCTGTAACTGGTTACTATCCCTGTCATTGTATATGTCACTGATATATCAACTAATCCACTCATATAGACTATATCAACATCAAATATCCAAACCATGTACCAAAATGTACCTCAAACATGCATCATACCATATACCATAAGATGTGCCTCAAATATATGCCACTATCACAAATATGTGCCTCTAACAGTGAACCATAACAACCATACACAATGTACAAGGGATATGTCTCAAGAATGTATCAATGACACCAAAACATGGACATCAACCATATGCAACCATATACCAAAAGAACCTCCAAAACATGCCTCAAGCATGTGCCATACCATCCATAATACAAGTCTCAACCAAACATATAAAATTCATACCTTTACTTATGAACAAGACCTGGTGCATATCATCACAAACCAACAGACCAACCTTTACAAATCATCTTCAACAAACAGGAGATGGCATCTTCTTCAATGGATTTTCATAGATCTGTGAGTTTATCCGCTACTACCCATGGATATTTGTGCTTTTCTCCACGGTATCCCACGTACATCCACACCCTTCTACCTGCAACCTGCATATACCTCAGAAACTAGGGTTACTCACATTTTTTCAACCCCGAGACTTTCACCTTCGACCTTCCTTCGCACCCTCAGACCTTGATATCTCAGATTCACAAATAAACCGAAATTTCTTCGCAAGAAATATAATCAATAGATATGTGTGTGAGTTGTATATGAAAGACACCTTGAGGGGTATTTATACCTTTTCTAAGTAACTTATTTCCTTAGTTTAGGGGTTTCTTGTTACAACCACTTAACCCTTTCATTAATTGTCTTGTAACAAACTAGGGGATTTGTAACCCATCTTTGGGGCTTCCAACTTCATGATCTCATAACTCCTCAACTCTGAGGAACCACATGGCGTACCACCTATAACCAGAAATGAAATGATAGGGAATATCCATCTATGAGTGTGTTACTTTCATTTATAATGTTGTTCATGTCCTTATTCCTTAAACAACTTTGGGTTCCATAACCACACCTGTAGGGATTCTTGTAGGCTTCTTCAAGGCATCTTCTCATGAGAGCCATGCTTAGAGATAAACCATAAGGGAAATACTTTGGAGACTTCTCCAAATACACCCATCACTTTTGTTGACATCAATGACAACCACTACTTGTTGACATCAATGACAACCAACTATCCAACAATCAACCCCCAACCATCAACCATCGATGATCAGATATTTCCTTTCGACGCATGAATATTTCTCCACACTTTATTGATCGTTGAACATTGACCATTGTCGATCGAAATTTTCCTTTGGATAAACCCAACTCTTCTCCAAAATCGTCGATCCAACCATTGGACATCAATGACTTAAGTTGGTGAACTTCAACACTTAGAAATTTAGACCAAAACCAAGGTGAATCCGGGTTTTTGATCTCCTACTCATAATGATATTGGTCATCAATTCTTCTCCAGCCTTCCAAGTGATGAAATGAATCCATATCATCCATCTGTTTCAATTTCCCAACCACTGAAAATGAATCTTGGTCATTGATCTTATTAACCCTACTAACTCTAGAAAACTTTAGAAATTTTTAACTTTATTAAAATGAATTGGGGTTGTTGATCTCGAGATCAGACGTGATCTCGGCCATAGATTCTTCAAACTCTGCCCAGTTCGACAACAACCATTAACACATGATTTTTTTACCTTCCAGGTCAGATTCAACTTTGGGACCTATAGATTCATGCCCCAAATCATCTCTTTGAATACTCTGAGGAATTTAAAACTTGAAATTTTCCCACGAATTTGGGATTTCTCTCTAATTTCTTTGTTTTTCCCCAAATTCACAACAAATTTTCCCAATTCACATCGGTTCTTGGCCTATACAACCTTGAAGTTTGAACCATAGGATTTGATACCATAATTTAACATCCCTCAACGTAGTTGAGGTCCATTACATGTGAAATACACATAAAATGAATTTTCTTCTGTCTAATTAATTTCGTGTATCTTACTAGCTACAAATTTTAACTAGATTTAACTAATTCTAATACCATGAAATAAATGCATCTATAACATTCTAAAATGGACATAAAATGTAGCTAATAAACTCAATTACAACAACATATAAATCATTCTCATACACACAGTTCATGCACAACAATTTATCTCATAAATAAAACACATAAACAAATAAAACACTTTCTTTTAATTTTAGTTGTGCAACCAATTGCTTGGGAAAAACGTTCCAACCAACCATAGACTTGTCGTTCCAAATCTAAACAGCAATTCACCCCCGATATGGGGATAGTAATCTACAAAAGAGGGTGGTCTCTCACTGTCCACTCACAGCTTAGAAATCCACAACCCACTGGTATTATTCTACAACTATCCCATTTTTCCATCACCTCTCTTCCTCTTGACCTCCCAAACCAAGGAATGTACCTCTTCATTGATATCAGTCCCTTGGGTGTCCCATTCATTTATCAGCATCTCTCTGATATAGGTAACTAGGAATTTCTTCATTGGGAACTCAAGGGAACTCGCTGCTAGGAAAACTACCAGCAAAAACAAGAAAACACTTGTTGCTATAATGCAACTCATACATGAGTTCAGTCTTCAGGCCCGGAAACCTAGATATTCAGTATTCATCTCAAAAACACTCCAAAATTACTCTAGCATGCTCTAGAATTAACCCTCCAAGGTTTCTCCAGCTCCAAGCTCTCTTTTCTACTCTCTGCTTGTTATTCAAGCTCAAAACTTGATTGTCTAAAAACTATTGTAACAACCCATACGAATTTTCTCTCCTTTGGATTGCTTGCTTGACTCACACACTTCCCCAAGATAATTGTACTCAACCCCCATGCTCCCAGTAACTATGGGATGTGACTTCTCACACCCACCCTCTTACAATGTGCATTCAATGATTGGATTTGGGGACACTCAATCAGAAAAATAGAGTTTAATACATAATGATAATAAAATTCAGGAATGTGGGTTGGATTAATAGACATGGGTATTTCCCCCTTGGAACCCTCTTAGTCATTTTCCTATAAGCACCCCTCTCTCGTGGATTAATTCATCCCTCGTCTCTATCCATGTCCCCTTAGCAGCTTGAAACACATTTTATTTATTAAAATTCGGAAATACAATTTGCATATACATCACTTGGTCGTAGCCACACATTATATCTAAGTTAAGAATTAATTAAACTGGGGATTATAGTGGGGACAATACACCTTGGGATACCAAGGAATAGATCTTTTTATCTTGTTTAGGCTTCAATTTCCACACTTTTCTATTAGTTGTTTAGTTTCTAGAGTGAATCTCTGAATAAAATCACCAACAAGTTTCTTCCCAATGTCCACTCAACTTGAAGTGGTGGAAAAATTTATTGGTGCTACTAGATGGACTACTTGACTACTCTTTTTCTCCATGTGACTATAAATTCAAGGTTGGTGTGGGGAAGTATTCTTTCCATTACTCCTTTAAAAATAATCTAGATTGTGGCATGTGGCTTTCTTCTCCCAACAAGATGCCACACGATGGCCTTTCTTCCCATACAATGAACATGCCTTTGAGTAGCAACAGTTGGAAGCACTATGTCATTTCCCTTTACAGTAATTATAAATAAGGATGAGGTTGTGTGGGGGGAGGATTACCCGATGCATACCTCTTGTTATTATTCTTATTGTTCCAAGTGATTTGTTTTCCACTTCTTCTAATGCTAGTAAAAGATGAGTCTTTTCACTTTCCTCGTCGTTTCCCTTCTGCGATCTTCCACGAGAAGGATGGAATAGTGATGTGCTACCACCCTCATTTGTTGCTCATCTTTATTCTGATAAGTAGGTCAATTATTCCATTTATTTTTCCTTCACAAATGTGATCTTAGTGTTTTTGGCCCTTTCCTTTCTACCATCAAAACACATTCCTTCACGCTTGACCCTCAATCCATCTACAATGGGGTTAAAGATTCCCTGTCTTCTCTTTCCTAGTTCTTGTCCATCATATCCCATCTACCTTAAGAATTTCAAATCAATTCTTTTGGTATGGATTTCAAAGATTGTTAAGGAAGAAATACCTTGTGTAATTTGCATGTACATTATTGTATGATTGAGTAATGGAATCACTCTTTTCCGAGTGTTACATGGAATTTTTGGTTGAAGACCTCTGATAATTGTGTGTGTGTTAATTATCTGCAAGACTAAGTGTGTAGGTGTTAATATCTAAATAGTGAGGAATCCCCTCTTCATGTGTGTGCGTGGTGATCCAGATTTAGGAGCGGAATGAAATGAAACCACATATTTATAAAATTAACACAGAGACACAATGAAAAATAACAAATATACTGTAACGTCCCCGA
Organism: Picea engelmannii; assembly: GCA_009831015.1. Classification (NCBI taxonomy): domain Eukaryota; kingdom Viridiplantae; phylum Streptophyta; class Pinopsida; order Pinales; family Pinaceae; genus Picea; species Picea engelmannii. Next base: position 122,624 of record ML806480.1, read on the forward strand.
CCACCCATGCCAGGCCACGCTACGCCAGAGAACTCTTTCGTTCTCTCTATGGAACATACTGTAACATACCCAATATCCAACTGAGCTATGCCACATAAATTTTTCTAACTGCATGCAATTAAAAATATATACACACAGAACTCTTGCGGAAGCATATATATAAAACATAAACATCCAAATACATCTATAAATGCACAGATTCATACTAAAATAACAGTAAACATGTACATGCAGCATATACAGGAAATACCCATAAAAATAAACACAGTTATAACCGCACATATGATAACCCATAAAAATAAGCATGTAAATAACAATGCAGCATGTAAATTTATCACACAATTGGCACTTATCTTGGTAATAATGTCACCAACTGCGTGTAGACCTTCCACGAACCTCCCATCCTTAGACCACATTGTTCATCACTCTCAACGGTGAGTCACCCCCGAGCTGGGACTAAACTCCACCCAGGTAAAGGGATTCCTAAGCAGGCTAAAGGCTCATAGACAACAGGAAAGACTTTGTCACAAGTGCCAACTCAAACTAACAGCCTACAGTCCCTCATTCCCCACATGCCTATCCCACCCAGGAAGTGTGCCCCTTCTCTGCTCAACATTCCTTCGGCTGCCCCACTTCCTTTCCGGGCTTCAGAAATAGGCCAAACAGGAAGTCTCAGAGCACTGTAGCTGCAATTTAGCACCTTCAGGAAATCAATTCCCATCAATTCTCTCACCTAGAGAATTTCTCACGGGCCTGACAACCCGCCTCTTCAATATCCCATGGGCTTGACAAACCGCTTCTTCAGTCCATCTCCCAAGCTAACTAGATACACCAACACAAAATGGCTATGGATACAGGTTCAGGTACAGTCATGAAGATACGGAAGATAGATAAATGGGTGTGTGCATGCTCATGGATGATTGATTGGATGGCTGAATGATGGAAGGAGAAATGATGGGAAGAATGACGGAAAATATGGGAAAATGAAATAAGTCCCAACAATATGTATGCATGTCCCTAACTTGACACTTGTCATGTTGGGAGCTACTTTGGCCTACTTGTCCCCAACTTTAGAACTTAGGATAAAATAATTATCCATACTTTATGATTTAAGAAATATTAATATAATATTCCTTTTTGGCTTAAGATCCCTAGCTTAGCCCCTTTCCTTAACTTTTAGGCCCCTCCCTTTCCCTAACCAGTGGAGTTTAGTCCCCCATATTTTTTATCATGGTCGATCTGCGCGCAACCATGTATTTTATATTAATTATGAGACATATCAAAACATAGGCGCATTGGCCTTTAACATCTAGGCTCTCCGGCCTAATCAAAACATAAGCAGCCTAGCTTATAATAACTGGCTCACCAGCCTATAAATGCAACATATACACAAAAGGATCCATGGCCTCAATATCGCACACACTTATGTTGTTGCACGCGGTATCCTGGAATGTGCACACTTCCTCCTTTTACTACGCAGTACATGTGCGCACTATGCCCTGAAAGGTGCATACAATATGATATCAAAAAACTCACCAACTTACATACATTTGCATTTACATTTATGTTTGGGTTCGGCCTAGGGATATTACAATCCCCTCCCCTTATTTATGCACTGTCCTCAGTGCATCATGTACCCATATACAAAACAATTTCAAACATCCTCAAAAAGATGTGGGTATTCTGCCCGTATTGCATCCTCATGCTCCCAAGTAGCGTCCTCAGGACTGTACCAGGTCCATTGGACCTTTACAAGCCCTATGGCTCGATTCCGAAGCTGTTTGATTTTTCGGTCCAAAATGCATACCGAATTCACTTAAAAAGCACCTTCTTGCTCCACCTATATCGCATTCCAATAAATAACATGATTAGCATCAGGTATATATTTCTTGAGTAATGATACATGGAATACATTATGAATATACATAGAGGCAGACAATGCAATCATATAAGCTACTAGACCAATCATCTATAGGATTTCAAATGGCCCACAATAGTGAGCTGCCAACTTTGAACAATTTCCCATTTTTAGGGAACTTTTGTTGGCCTTCACTTTCAAGAATACATGGTCACCCACTTTAAATTCCCTGTGAGTTTTTCTTTTATCAGCATATATTTTCTGGCTGTCTTGGGCAACCTTTAAATTTTTTTTTTTTTTTATCATTTTCTCCTCCATTTCCCTGAGCAAATCTGGCCCAACCAATGCTCTGTCTGCTGGGTTATCCCAGCTTACTAGTGTGTTTCACTTTCTACCATAAAGTGCCTCAAATGGGCTCATCTCTAGAGATGCTTGGTACCCATTGTTATAAGAAAAATCTACCAAGTGTAGGTAGTCTTCCCATTTTGATGGTTTATCCATCACATACATACTTAACATATCCTCAATCACTTGATTCACCCTCTCTATTTTCCCATCTGATTATGGATGATAAGTTGTACTAAAATTCAAATTTGCTCCAAATCCATTAAATAATCCCTTCCAAAATTTTGAGGTAAATTTTGGATCTCTGTCAGATACAATTGTCTTGGATATGCCATGTAATCTAGCAATTTCCTTCATATAAACATCAACGATGTTGGCTGCCTTGTGAGTGAGCTTAACTGGAACAAAATGGACAGCTTTAGTAAGCTTATCCACCACTACCATGATAGAATCATGTTGCTTGTTTGTTCTGGGAAGTTTGGTGCTGAAATCCATTGTTACAACTTCCGATTTCCACTCAGGAATGGGTAATGGTTGTAGAAAACAAGTTGGGTGTCTATGCTCATCCTTTACTTTTTGACATTCCAAACATTTGGCAATAAAATCAACAACCTCTTTCTTCATGTTTGGCCAATAATATTGGCTCTTGAGAGCTGCAATAGTTTTCTGATATCTTGGGTGCCCAACATAAGGTACGTTATACATTTCCCTCAATATCAGATTTTTCAATTCCTAAGAATTTGGTACATAAATTATGCCCCTGTACATGAGAATTTCATCATTATCTAGCTTGTATTCTTCAATTGTTTGTTGCAAATTACCCTGCTGTAATTTTTCCACTAATTCCTTGTAATGCAAATCTAATTTGGAAGCCTCTAAAATTTTGTCTTTCAAATCTGATTGCATGCATTTCATGCACTCTTCTATTGAGTGCATCAACCACTTTGTTCTCTTTCCCCTTGATATGCTTTATATCAAATTCATATTCACTTAGAAATTATAACCATCTGGTTTTCCTAGCATTTAGAGTTGGTTGATCAAATAAATATTTCATACCATTATGGTTTGTCCTCAGCTCAAACCTTTTCCCCATGAGGTAGTGTCTCCATTTCCTCAATGCATGCACTATGGATGCCAACTCCAAATCATGAGTGGCGTAGTGTCTTTCATGCTCCTTCAACTTCCTTGATTCATAACATATAACAAACCCATTTTGAGTGAGGAATCCACCAAGTCCACCTTTACATGCATCTATGCATACAATGAAGTCTTCATTTGGGTCTTCAATCCTTAGTATTGGAGCACTTGTCAATAATTGTTTCAAGTGTTGGAAACTCTTTTCACAATCCAATGTCCACTGAAACTTCACAGCCTTTCTTTGCAAGGAAGTGATTGGGTGTGCAATCTTTGAAAATCCTTCAATAAATCTCCTATAGTAGCCTGCAAGACCCATGAATGATCTCACCTCTGTCACATTCTCTGGCTTTGACCAATATCTAATGGCTTCTATCTTCTCAGGCTCCACTGTTATCCCATTCTTTGAAATGATATGCCCCGAATAATGAATTTTCTTTTGATAAAATGAGCACTTGCTCAATTTGCCATACAATTGATGCTCCCTTAATACTTGCAACACCATCCTCAAATGATGTTCATGCTCTTTCTCTTACTTAGAATATATAAGAATGTTATCCAAAAAGACAATGACAAACTTGTCTAAATATTCTTGAAAAACACCATTCATTAAGCACATGAAAATAGTTGGTGCATTTGACAACCCAAATGGCACCACTGTGAACTCATAATGACCATACCTTTTCCTGAAGGTGGTCTTGCTGATATCTTCCTCTTTAATCGTTACCTAATGGTATTATGACCTGAGATCTATCTTTGAAAATATCTTTGCATCCTTCAATTGATCAAAAAGATCATCAATCCTTGGCAGAGGATACTTGTTCTTAACAGTCACTTGATTCAACTGTCTGAAATCAATGCACAATATTAATGTTCCATCTTTCTTCTTCACGAACAAGACTGGGGCACCCCAAGGTGACACACTTGTGTGTATATACCCCTTCTTCATAATCTCTTCAAGTTTCATTTGCAACTCCTTCAGCTCTGGTGTACTCATTATGTAAGCAGTCTTTGACACTGGAGCTGCTCCAGGCATTAAATTTATAGAGAAATGTATATCTCTCTTTGGGGGTAGTCCTGGTACCTCCTTGAACACATCTTCAAAATCTTCCAGGACTGCATAATATTCCAAATTTGTCACCTTATCTTTAGGTGTCTCTTCTATATGAGCTTCAAATATTTGACACCCTTTTTTGTAACATTTCTTCAGCTACAATGCTGAAATTTCTCGGATGGTTACTGCCCTGGGAATTCCCTGAACTTTTCTTAGGCTCCCTTCCTCATCCAAGCAAGTAAATGCCTTGTTATGACAGTCTAGGATAGCATGATGTTGGTCCAACCAATCCATCCCAATTAGAAAGTCATAGGAACCTAAAGGCAAGATGTTCAAATCTTCCCTGGTGTTCAGTCCATTCATGTCCATAAGACATGACTTAACCATCTCATTAACTTTTCTTTTGGCTCCAGTAGCCAACTGCACTAACCAAGATTTTCCATGCTTGCTTCTTGGCAAATGCAAAATTTCCAGCATCTTAGGATCGATATAACTATGACTAGCTCCTGAATCAATTAAAATATCAATGGTTTGGCTTTTTATCATACCTTCCACTTCAATCATATGTGATTGGTACTCTGCTTGCTTGTTGTCCAGGGATGCATAGATCCTTGGCACATTTCTGCCCATGTCCTCCATTGTTTCAGCTTGTTTTACATTGTGAACAGTCCTCCCTTTTTCACCTCTATGAGGACAATCTCTGAACATATGATGCCCTTTACAACCCCAACATTGAATAGGTGGTTGCCTTGGCCTTTGACCTCCTACTTCAACCATTCTGGGTCCTATAGAAGTTGGTTGTCACTGAGTATTATTTCTGAAGAATGGTGGCTTAGTTCCCTTCTTCCTCTTATCCATCTTGAATTTATTTTTGTCTTCCCAATCTTTTTGGAAAGTTGGCCTTGCTTTTTGCTGATTATATAGGAATTTAGCTCACCTTATGGCCTCCTCCAATGTCTTGGGATCATCATACTATATTTTTTCACTGATGAAGAATGGCAATCCACTCAAATACCTCTGAATCTTAACTGCCTCGTCCTTGATGAAAGAGACATACTTCAGCAGTTCTAGAAACCTTCATTCATATTCATCTATTGTCATACTCCCAAGCTTGAGTTCAAATAACTCTTTCATTTTATTGTCATAATATCTCTTAGTCAAGTATTTCTTCTCAAAATACTTCTTGAATTCCCTCCAAGTAGCACTTTTCTCTTTAATGTGTTGCACCTGCACAAGTTGATCCCACCACATGGATGCCTTTCCCTTGAGTTGATAGATGGGAATTCTAGCTTCTTCATGAGAAGAATAATTATGCAATTGAAAATACTTTCTCATGCCCGGCAACCATGTTTTTGCATATTCATCCTTCTTTTGCTCACCATCAAATGTAGGCAGTTTGATTTTGTTCATTTCTCCTCGTATCTCATCCACCCCAGACCTCTTGTTCTTCTTGACAGGGGATGGACTTGAGCTTCTGTGTGCTCTCTTATTGGAATGCCTCGGGGAGTGGTGGTGATGTCTGCTAACACTTCTTGTTCTTCTTTTTTCATCAGGAGGCCTGTGACTTCCAAATTTGCTTGAGCCACTCTCCTTTTCCAATGTCTTTTCTATTCAGTTCAAGCTCTGCAATAACTTCATGTTGAATTCATCCTGTTGTTCCTTGGATCTCATAATCCTTTCATTATCATCTTTATGGCTTTGTACATCCTTCTGCAAATTTTTAATAGTCTCTGCCATACTCGTGTTTTCATTCCTTTCATCTCCATGTCCACTGGAGTTTGTTCCTTCAATGCCCAAATGGACATCCATCCCTCTAATCTCATCCTCTTGACTGTAAATCCCCTATGCCTCTTCCATTCCTTTGGACTCTATGTTGATCTTGATCTAATCTAGTTGTTGTTAACTCTACAAAATGTGCAGCCAACAAAACTTTATCAGGGTGATTGTTTCAATATGAACCATTCTGGTTCAATAATATATATCAGAATTCTTTCTTCTGATTTCCTGGAAATTTGAATGCCCATATAAATTTTCTGGGTGGATATTTATATTCCACTATCCAATACCTTTCCAATGCTTGCTCCCATGCTCAATTCCGAGTCTTGAGAAGAAAGTTATGGCTATTTGAAATTTTCCCATTAATTTTTTTGTTCATTTTTCAACTTGGCGCAACTCCACGCTGTAATTATGCATTTTTTCACCTACTCCATTGGGTTTTTCATAGGATCTCAATTGGTTTTCTTCATATACATCTTATGGACATTCTGTCCTAGTTTCACCTCATTATGGGTTATGGGCTGCTAATTACAACCTGCTGAAATTCCAGACCAAAATACCATGTTGTAACTGGTATGCTACATGTAGCTTCTTTTCCATATTAAACACTTTTAACATGCCCAAAAATTTAATCCAGATTTTGGAATGTCTTCTATGGTTCAATATCTTTCCATTGACTACTTCTGCGCCTCAATCTGATTCTGGAGCAAAAAGTTATGGCTCTTTGAAGTTAGATGGGTCTTAAAATTTACCCTCCACTGCTTGTGCTATAACTTTCTCATAAAAGCTTCGTTTGACGAACGGTTTACACCATTAGAAAAATCTCTCTGAGCTCTTTTATTTAAGCTGCAGAGATAGAGTGTGCCTTGGAACAATCTATTCTCCTGGTTTTTGCGTTGCTAAAAACGCTCCTAAGGGCCTCAAAAACGCGTTGCAAAAAGATGACGTTCAAATGATATAAAACGTCACAGAAAATCGTTGGTTTTATGTTGTTGTTCACCCTTCAAACGACTTTGAATGCACAAATTTCAACATGTACACCCATATTTACCATGCGCAGAAACAACACAAGGTAAATTGTGATTTGTGCACTTTAAAACCACTGTGTATCACTTCTCTGTCGCGTTAATAACTTGCGCACACTACTTTTGTGTCGTGCGCCAATATTCACCACGCATGATTTTGGTTCTTGCACTATTACCTATTGCGCGCAGTTTTTGTATCGCGTGTTGATGTTCCGCACACATTTCACTTTACATGTTGCACCATGTTAGAGTTTAGTACGTCTCCACCACGCACCAAAACTCTGTGCGCACCACTAACTAAACTGTCGCGCGACAACATATACCCACATTGCGCGTGCACCAACAAAACTCCTCTACGCTCTGCCAACATTGTGCACACCACGCACATCATTATTAAGTGTGTGCACAACGTGCAATGCTAAATTTAGCGTGCGCTCCTATACACCAACATTTTTCCGCTCGACGCTGCTATTTAGCACGCACACCCGCACACTAAAACTTTCTCGCACAACACCAAAATTTATCACGCGCACCAGCACACCAATATCTTGTCGCATAGTGCCGAATTTTATCTATCACAATCTTTTCACTGTGCATCTTGTATTTTTAGTAAGCCCACCTATGCACATTCATTTTTATGCACATCAATTCCTTGAGAATTCCACTGCAGAAATTGGGGCTTTTGGCTTAACGTTTTCCCCAATTTACCATCGACATTCTGAAACCATGAAATTTGTTCAATTTCACCCCGATAACACCATTTCAACCTATGCAACAACAAATTGTTGTAAGTTGACATTTCTTGAATGAATTTATCCAAAATCAATTCGTGAATTGAGAATTTTAACCACTAAACTTGCTCCATCTGTCATGGCTTCACTGTAACTTCAAATTCGACCCATTCTAGATCCGAATTTGCTAGAACAGATATTAAATAGGGAATATCTCATCACTTGGCCGAATTTCTCCATTTTCTCATGAATTTAACAACAGAAATTGGGGGTTTTCCCTAATTTCTCCCAGTTGTTGTTACTTTTTACCATGGGCACTCTACAAACCAAAATTTGGCCACTTCGAAATAAATCCTCTGTGACATTTCTCTTCGACTCAACTTTCTCGGCCCATCCAGTCTCAGTGTTGAAAACTGAAGCTCTGATACCATGTTGTAATGTCCCCGACAACCCATGACGGGCCACGCTACGCCAGAGAACTCTTTTGTTCTCTCTACGGAACATATTGTAACATATCCAGTATCCAACTAAGCTATGCAACATAAATTTTTTGAACTGCATGCAATTAAAAATATATACACACAGAACTCTTGCGGAAGCATATATATATAATGTAAACAACCAAGTACATCTGTAAATGCATGGATTCACACTGAAATAATAGTAAATATATACATGCAACATATACAGGAAATACCCATAAAAATAAACACAATTATAACCACACATATGATAACCCATAAAAATAAGCACGTAAATAACAATGCAGCATGTAAATTTATCACACAATTGGCACTTATCTTGGTAAGAATGTCACCAACTGTGTGCACACCTTCCATGAACCTCCTAGCCTTAGACCACATTGTTCATCACTCTCAACAGTGAGTCGCCCCCGAGCTGGGACTAAACTCCACCCGGGTAAAGGGATTCCTAACTAGGCTAAAGTCTCATAGACAATAGGAAAGACTTTGTCACAGGTGCCAACTCAAACTAATATCCTACAGTCCCTCATTCCCCACATGCCTGTCCCACCCAGGAAGTGTGCCCCTTCTCTACTCAACAGTCCTTCGATTGCCCCACTTCCTTTCTGGGCTTCAGCAACAGGCCGGACAAAAAGTCTTAGAGCACTGTAGCTGTAGTTTAGCACCTTCAGGAAATAAATTCCCAGCAATTATCTCACCCATAGAATTTCTCACGGGCCTGACAACCCGCCTCTTCAATATCCCACGGGCCTCACAACTCGCTTCTTTAGTCCATCTCCCAAGCTAACCAGATACACCAACACAAAATGGCTATGGATACAAGTTCAAGTACAGTCATGAAGATACAAAAGATAGCTCAATGGGTGTGTTCATGCTCATGGATGATTGACTAGATGACTGAATGATGGAAGGAAAAATGATGGGAAGAATGATGGAAAAGATGGGAAAATTAACTAAGTCCCAACAATATGTATGCATGTCCCCAACTTGACACTTGTCATGTTGGGAGCTACTTTGGCCTACTTGTCCCCAACTTTAGAACTTAGGATAAAATAATTATCCATACTTTATGATTTAAGAAATATTAATATAATATTCCTTTTTGGCTTAAGATCCCTAGCTTAGCCCTTTTCCTTAAATTTTAGGCCCCTCCCTTTCCCTAACCAGTGGAGTTTAGTCCCCCGTCTCTTTTATCACGGCTGATAGGCGCACTGGCCTTTAACATCTAGGCTCTCCGACCTAATCAAAGCATAAGCAACCTAGCTTATAATAACTGGCTCACCAGCCTATAAATGCAGCATATACACAAAAGGCTTCCTGGCCTCAATATCGCGCGCACTTATGTTGTTGCGCGTGGTATCCTGGAATGTGCTCACTTCCTCCTTTTACTGTGCAGTACATGCACGCACTATGCCATTAAAGGTGCATACAATATTCTATCAAACAACTCACCAACTTACATACATTTGCATTTACATTTATGTTTGGGTTCGGCCTAGGGATATTACATATATAGTAAAACTTGACTTATATTAAATCAGAAAACTTGACAGATATACAGTAACACATTTGTCACATTTTTAAAAGAGCTCACCCATATCATTACAAAGTGGGTATTAAACCATAGTTTATGGTTTATTTCAAACAATAAAATAAATGCATTGTCCATAATATATGGTTTTTATAAACATATTCAAATATTTTTACCATATCTTTTGCCATCAAATATTGTAATAGTGCAGGTCTTTTGGGATTCGATCCATGGACTTTGTACTTTTTAAACCAAAACATTTTACGAGTGTTGCTATAGGTCGAAATATGTGAAATAGTGCAGAACAATGGGTTTTATTGCATAGAAGCCAACGAACTAGTCAATCTTTGGAGGCCAATTCCGGGAGCTACGCTCATTCTTTTTCAATGTCATCAATTCTGTTGGATTCTTGAGGTTGAGTAGAACACATCTAGACCAGTTTGTAATCCATTTGATGCATTTCTGATGTAATTTTGAAGCATTGAATATTAATAAGAAATCCTCCCCCACTGAGACAAAGGCCCAGAGACGTAGGCAACCTTGCCGAACTTCGTTAACAATCTTGGTGTTATGGTTTGATGTTATTAATGTTTACTTTCTATTCTGTATTATTTATGATTGCTGCAACATTCTTTCATTAATATCTCCTTCCTCATTTAAGTTTTTGAATGGTAATTTAACACATGCTTAAAACTCAACCAAGTCTTTAAAAGATCAATTTTGAATCATCTGAAAACATCCAACATTCTCCTAGATGACAATTTTGAAGCACATTTGTCATACTTTGGCATTGCCAAGTGTATCCACTCTACAAAAACCCACACCTCTACCTATGGTATGGGAGTAAAAATAAATTATTTCTTTACAGATTATGACCCTCTTGAAAACACCAAGTTCACTAGAACATTAGAAGCAATATCTAATGCATGCATCATGCTATCACTATCAACGATTGCAGAAAATAGAAACCAAGGTAAAAAAGGATCTATGGCTGCATTATAGATGCATTATTGTGACATAATTTCTTGAATGTCGTCTCTCCAACATAACATTACCACAAATAATCACAGTTGCATTACACTCCAAATAGGGCCTTCATATACATTCAAAGAAGAGTAGTCAATCCTAGTTTTACAGTTCTAGGTAGAATGAGTAGCCAACGTCGTTTTTGTATCGTTACAGTTCTGCAACAGAGAAGCACATGTTTCGAAGTCCATAGTTGCCAATGTATGTATTTGTTTAGCAGCAACATTAACAAAGAAACACACGTGAATTTGAGTGTGATAACCAGTGCAGAGATGAATATAAAAACGCAGTGCCATCGAAGAAACCATAACCGAAGAAAGTTGGGAGGAATTTTTTTTGCAAGAGGAGCCATGTTTTATTCCAGACTGATAAGAATGACGAAATAGATGGATATTTTAGGCATCCTCTCAATACCCATTACACCCACTATACTCATAATATTTGATTAGAAAAATATATTAATCCATGGTTGTATTAGATCCCATTATCCACCTCGCTCTTGGAGTTTAGGTTGTCACCTAATCCACAACATATGTCAATCATAGTTTCACCTTGTGGCAATGATTTTCCTTATACCCTGCTCCCATTTTCAGTGAAAAACTAGAGTTCCTATCTAGATGGCATTCCTAATGTTGAATTACCAACTACCAGACAATTATGTCACTGTAATTCTAGATAAAATAAGCAATGTACCCAAATAATAAAGGAATTGCAAACTATAGCAGATATAGTCGTGTAAGCAACTAAATAGGAAGGGATGGTTTGAACAAGCACTTTTTTGAGTTTGATATAGCAGAATCATGTGATCTTCAAATGGTATACAAATTTCAAAAGGTTTGTGGCTTTGAGATAAAAGCCTAAAAGGTCTTAGCATTGTAATCTGGAAATACCACTTGCAACGCAACCATAAAATGGTTAAATTAAGGAATTTGAAAGGGTCTTCACTATGGATTGATGTTGAAAAGGGACCAACTTGGGAAAAACAATTGTGGAACATATAACTATGTATTTGATGCTTAGTTGTATTAAAACAAATGGGCATGTGACCAGATGGAGGCTTTCGGCCCGTTTACCCAGCCTGCAGCAGTGGGATTTGTTAAAACACAAAACTAGTCCTATGGTCCTGCAAGTAATGGAGATGACCATATTGATGCAGAAACTACTTTCAGATATATGATGATGATGGTCTAAGCTCATTCCTGCTATGCAGAACATTCATAGTTCACACCTACATTGGAATCTTAATAAAAGGATTAAGGTGACTAAAACTATAGCCATGCATGCCCTTAACTCTTCATCAGCTCTGTCTTTGGCAAGGTTCAGGGATGACATTGTAGGAAAATTTTGTATGGCTCGTTCCTGCTATGCAGAACATTCACAGTTCACGCCTACATTGGAATCTTAATAAAAGGATTAAGGTGACTACAATTGTATCCATGTATGCCTTTAACTCTTCATCGGCTTCATCTTTCGCAAGGTTCATGGATGACATTGCAGAGAGTGTGATGAAGCCTCTTCTACGCTTCATATCCAATTCAAAATCCTTCTATTTTGCTAACGCTTATCCATATTTGATGTGGAATTTTTTTAAATGAGAGAAGGTTTGAAAAAATGTTTGGATGTTTCATGAATCGAGTAATTTTATTGATGAGAGATGTTTGGATGAGAAAATCACCAAGCAGGAGTAGGATCTAGATTCATGGATAGGTCTAGGCAGGATCTGGTTCAGTTTTTTCTGAGCGGGAGCAGACACAGTCAAACGTCTCTAGAGCTATGAAAAAACAAGGGAGGAGGGGGTCGAGTGGAGTTTTTCAGCAGACACCCATCTGCCACCCTTCATTGAATTCCTGAGGGGACGTCCAACTGCAACGACGGGACTGGCAGAACGGGGCACTGCGAAGGGGTGGAAATGGCAGAACGGGGCATTGTGGGGCCAGAATGAACGAGCTAGTAGCGGACGAGGAGGCTTGTTGATGGTCGGAAGTTTGTTCTACGGGATGGGGTCCTGGTGCCATAGATGTCCCATTGAGCTCCATTTCATAGAATGAATAGCCTATGCCCTCTTTAAGCATCTACCTTCCTCATGTTTGTTACATTTATTTATCTTGCGGCCTATCTACCTAATACCCAATAATTATGAGTTAATTTTGTCTGATTTTAAGTCCTCATCGTTTGCAGCAACGAACGGATATTATTAGTTTTGAATGGTGGAAAAATGGATGCCGTCAATTTTTTTATGTGTGACAAAAGGAATATGATGGCTTCTAAGTTCTGACGAGAGTCGTGGCTCGATCTATTCTCTACGTTTCCTCGTTTTTATTTTTAATTTCTCTTCATGTCGACCCTCTCCTCCACGTGTCGATTGTTATCGATATGACAACTATACGGTCTGGACTGAGTCCAGTGATAGTTGAAGGCAATATAATTGAAGTTTGGCGGGTGAGTATAGTGATGATTGAAGGCGACATAATTGAAGTTTTACTGGTGGTGATATTAAATCCGACCAGTGTACAATTCAATTGAGTCTACGTTATGTATTGTTGTAGTCGTTGTGCAGAAAGTGTGGTACAGTGTGGCATGCCACCCTTTGTCACTGAAAATGTTGGTTACATCTAGTTGGAAATGTAGTTGGATTGGGGAAATATCAAGCACCATACATTGATTCAATCATTGATTGTCTTTTCATCTTACCTGTGAGATGATAAATAGTGTGTATTCCAATGACATGATGCACTAGTTAGTGAGATAATCATTTTTTCATCTTATATGTTAGATGGTAAATAATATGTATTCAATTGACATGATGCACTAGTCACTAAACTAATCATTAAGTCATTGCATGGTGTTTAATGATTTCAATTGAATTTGTGTCATAGTTATTATGTTTAACCATCATTGATATCGTTCATTGCACTGAGAAGGGTTTTACACTCCATTTTGGGAGAGATATTCATGTAACATAAAACATTATATATATATATATA